>NC_069450.1:2871775-2874275 GCF_026875155.1 Cherax quadricarinatus | reverse complement strand
ATATGTATGCAAGGGATGGGGTACATCTCTCTGGGGCAGGGGTGGTAGCACTTGCAGACTCGATTGAGAAGGCCATTGGTGAAATGCCTATGATTTTAAAGTGATGGAAGATAGAGGTATGGGTGTGTGTGGGAAACAAGCAGGTTGCAACACTAGGGTTGGAAACAGTAAATGTATAAAAGGCATTCAGCATGAAGTTATAAATAAAGACAATGGATCAGGTCAGCAAACAAGGGGGACAGCAGAGGGGAGCAAGGGACTAGCTCCCTTAAGGTTTACTATACTAATAGCAGGTTTTTATGAAATAAGATAGATAGCTAAGAATAATTGCAAGTGCAGGAAACATAGATATTTTTGTTATAACAGAGACCTGGCTCAATCTGGGAAAAATAGAGAGATGCCCTCTGAATGTCACATACAAGGGTATAAATTATTCCACACTGACAGGGTCAACAGGAAAGGTGGGGGAGTAGCGATGTATGTCAGAGACAATTTAAATTGTTGTGTTAGACAAGATATTAAATTAGAAGCGTCAGCTGAATCTGTTTTTGGGTTTCAGCTTTTCGAGGGGGCCCAGAAAAACTAATTTTGGGTGTGATTTACAGAGCCCCAAATCTTGATAGGAGTGCAGTAAACTTCTATGGGACGAAATTCGTTTAAAGGGATCTACATACGAAAATGTTGTGCTAATGGGGGATTTCAACTATAGACAGATAGACTGGAGCAATTTGACAGGGAAATTTAGAGTCAGGGGACTTTTGATACGATCCAGGATGTTTTTTTAAAACAGTTTGTGACAGAGCCAACTAAGGGAAATAACCTCCTTGACTTGGTTCTTGCCAGTAGAGAAAACATAATTAATAATCTTGAGGTTAATGATGAGCTTGGGGAAAGTGATCACAAATCACTCAGTTTTAATATATCATGGAATTCCCCAAAAAAAGGCAATCAAGTCTCCGTCCCTGACTTTCGCTTGGCTGATTTCATAGGACTGAAAAATTACTTAGGTGGCTGAACTTGAATGACCTGACTAAGGGCAGGTAGGTGGTGATGGGTTTCCGATATGATCCTTTCCAGGGCATAGTTCTAGCTGTCAGTCAAATTTATTTTTCCAAATAGGGAAATCAGATCAAACAAAATGATCCTAAATGGATGAACAATAGATTAAAAAAATCTGATTTGGTCAAAAGAGAGGCATATATAGGCCCAAAACAAAAGAGGAGAGGGGCAATTAAGAAATCGATATACTCAGTTAAAAGAGAGAAATAAAAAAGGGAATTAAAAAAAGCAAAAAGAGATTATGTGGTTAAAGTTGCAAGACAATCGAAGACTAACCAAAGGATTCTTTCAGGTATACAGAAGTAAGATCAGGACAAGATAGGCCCACTCAAAAGTTCCTCGGGTCAGCTCACTGACATGATAAGGAAATGTGTAGAATTTTTAACACATACTTCCTCTCAGTTTTTACACAGGGGGATACCAGCGATATCCAGTAATGATAAATTATTGTAGAACGGGACGATAATAAACTGTGCACGATTAGGGCCCACAAGTGACATGGTCCTTAGGCAAATTGATAAATTAAAAACCTAACAAATCCCCAGGCCCTGATGAACTGTATGCAAGGGTTCAAAAGGGAATGTAAAGAGGAGCTTAGCACACCTTTGGCTAATCTTTTAAAACATATCATTTACAAACTGGCATGGTGCCAGATAAGTGGAAAATGGCAAATGTAAATACCTTTTTTCAAAACAGGTGACAGGTCCTTAGCTTCGAACTATAGACCAATAAGCCTAACCTCCATAGGGGGAAAAAATTTATGGAATCAATAATTGCCGAGGCAGTTCGTAGCCACCTTGAAAAGCATAAATTAATCAACGACTCTCAGCAGGGTTTTACAAAGGGGCGTTCCTGCCTTACGAATTTATTAACTTTTTTCACTAAGGTATTTGGGGAGGTAGATCATGGTAATGAATAAAGTTATTGTGATATGGACTTCAGTAAGGCTTTTGACAGGTCCCCATCAGAGACTATTGAGGAAAATTAAGGCCCTTGGAATAGGAGGAGAAATTTTTTTCCTGGATAGAGGCAAAGGTTGACAAATAGGCAGCAGAGAGTTTGCATAAATGGGGAGAAATCAGAGTGGGGAAGCGTCACGAGCGGGGTTCCACAGGGTCAGTGTTGGGCCCCCTGCTGTTCACAATCTACATAAACGACATAGTGAGGGCATAAAGAGCGACATCGGCAAGTTGCCGATGCACCAAAATAGGCCGTCGAATTCATTCTGACGAGGACATTCGAGCACTCCAGGAAGATTTGAATAGACTGATGCAGTGGTCGGAGAAGTGGCAGATGCAGTTTAATATAGACAAATGCAAAGTTCTAAATGTTGGACAGGACAATAACCATGCCACATATAAACTAAATAACGAGATCTTAATATTACGGATTGCGAAAAAGATTAGGTGTTCTGGTTAGCAGTAATCTGAAACCAAGACAA
>NC_069450.1:2850076-2868775 GCF_026875155.1 Cherax quadricarinatus | reverse complement strand
AGGCCCCTAGAAAAAGCACAACTTAAATAGGATCATCATTGGTTGTAGACAGGAGGATGAAGGTGATAAACTTAGACAACTTGCCCCTAGGTCTCCCATAGCTCCATCACACTACTGGGAACCACTGTCACTACATGTGAGCTGTATTTCACGTTTTTCACGTGGGGTAGCTGGCGTGAGACAAACCACGTCGCCTACGTTTGCCGAGATAAACGTCAGGGCAGCTGGCGAGGTAAGAACGATGCAGGCTGCATAGACTGGAATGTGGTTTATTGCCAGTAATGGCAATAAACCACATTGCATTCCATGTGGTTTATTGGCAGTAACGGCAATAAACCAGATGCAAGTAACGGCATCCCAGAGCCAAGGTTCCTAGGGGAGCGCAGGTGTTGTTCAGATTGTCGCTGGCATAAGAATAAGAACAGGTGTTAAGTCACAAGGCTCACTTGAGTGCCTAGTCCGTTGGTGGGTGCTCTGGGAAACAGGCCTATGGAGACTGCTTCCCGAGCAGTAGTTATGGGAAACAGATATGGGGTAAATATACCGTTTACACTTTCACTATGAGAGCAAAAGGTTGATCCAAGTTTCTTGCTTTCAAAAAAAGAGTGATTTCAGTGCAGATTTGGGATCAATCCCTCTAGCATTCATTTTAAGAAGTAAGTACAGGTTAAAGGACTTCAAACGTTTCCAGTAATGTAAATGTTAAGGGGGGCAGGCAGCCTGATTTTTTTTTTTCCTTTGCTCGATTTCGTTGATTTTTTTTACCAGAGACTTTAGGCATATTGAGCCTCATGTGGTGAAAGTTGCATCAAGATCGTCCAATAAATAAAGTTATAAAAAATAAAAATGTGAAAAATTGGACATGGCAACACTTATAGCAACGAAAGTCAATATTGGCAATCATTGTTGATAATCACAAATGATAAAGTAATGCCAAATTGACCATCTAACGGATATAAATAATGCATTATTATTATTATTATTATAATCAAGGGGGAAGCGCTAAACCCGGAGGATTATACAGCGCCTCGGGGGGATGTGGAAGGCACTCAGGCTTAATTCGGGGAACTGGAACACAGATCCAGTTCCCTAAATCAAGAGCCCCTCACCAACATCAAGGAACCTTCCTTGAGGGGTATAAATAATGCAATAACATGTTTTATGGTACCCAAAAAAAATATTATGTCTTGACTTTATTTAAAAAAATTTTTTTGCACTTTACATCGATTTGTGCAAAATTGAAGGTATTATTACCCAAGACAGCTCCATTACAAAGTCAAACAGGCTCCCCTGAATAACTTTTGTAAAATTCAGAATGATCGGTTCATAAATAATGGTTTTACCTCAGAAAAATACAAATAAATGCACTTTTGAAAAAAAATCAACAAATACATTGAACATTACTATACAGTGGGTAAAAATACTCATAGTGCCTTTATACGTTTATTGAGAGTAGAACTGGTTATATAGACATTATTCCTGAAGTTCCATGAAGATCCCTTTGTCCTGAAGTTCTCTGGTGGCCGGCCAATCATAAAAATCCATCCCAATCAATCTGAAAAGAAAAAAATTAATTCTCAAAATCCTATTCCCAGTGATTATTCCCAGTGATTATGTACAGATACATGTAATTGCACTCATATATGATATTTATACACATAACAATATAAAAATATACCAAAAAAACACTAATAATTACGTACCTATGACTGGATGTAGGTGGACACATGATTATCTAATGTCCCCCAGGCTCGTAGGACGTGTCCAGCTCCCTTTTCCTCTTCTTTCCTCTTCGCTTCCGTTGTTCCTTCATGTTCTTCTCCATTAATTCAAGTTGTTTTTGAGTCACTGCTGAACGTCTGTAGCCCAGTGCTGTGTCCAGACAGCTCCTCACATATCCACTATTGTAGTCAGCAACAGCATGGCTGACTGCGAAATCAGCATGCCTCTTGGTTTGATATTTGGCTTTATTGCTGTAACACCATATGCGGTGATGCAGACTTTCATTACAGTTTTGCGTTCTGCCTTTTATACAACGCTGCATCATTTCATCTGATGTTAGGTCTTTGTAGACATTATGCACCTCCTCCATGTATGCAGGTTCCAGTTGGAAATGCACTTTCATCTTGGTGTGAGATAGTGGAGGAAGGTCTGCTGCTGCTGCATTCTGGTAGAAACACCAGGATTTATCACCTGTTGGGCAAAGGTGATGCTGAGGTTTTTCATCAGTTGAGGAACAATGGAAGAAGCTTGCCATGATAGAATTCCTCATATCCTCAACTCAAGGATAGGTCTTGAGAGGAGGGTGGTGGTACGAGCATCGTGGCGGCGTCACTACCCACAGCAGCTGCTGCTCTAGACCTTATCATTGCTTCTATGTTCCTTTTCCTCTTGTGGCTTATGTTCTTGGGAAACTGTTTCTTCTTTGCAGGCATTGTGTACCAAAAATGTATACAATGAAAGGCAAAAAGTAACGTCCCAAGGGTAGTCAGCTGTCAGACAAAGTGGCACTGACTTGAGCAGCTCCTTCTCACAGCTAACCTGATGGTTGCCAGTTACTATTTAGAAGATTAGCTAAAAAATACACAAGAAAAAGGAAAAAAATACCTGTGATACTGTTTTATGAAGCGAGTCGCGCTGGAGCACGTGTTATTGTTATGGTGAGCTGGGCCGCGTCATGCTGATGATGTAGTTGCCATTGTTATAATTATGATAGCTTTATATGTAATTATCGTACAGAGACGAGGCGCACACCAAAATGTTGCCAGATCTTTGCTCTATTTTTCGGTAAGATTAACTCATTTTTCATATTTTTTCGATTTTTTGGTGTATTTAGGCCCTAAAGCTTCTCAGTATATTTACTAGATCTCAATTCGCTCACTTAAAAGGGGTTGTTAGTGTACAGATATTTCAGCCGAGAAAGAACAAACTACTTAAATAAGATCGTCATTGGTTTGGTCTGTGTGAGGTATTTGTTGGGCAAAAAATGTGGAAAATTTTAGGGTGCTTATCTGTATGTACCTCAACATTATATACATACAAGTAATCTCATTGGGAGAAAACCATATTGTTTACCGTAGTCACCCCGTGTAGACATGTGAGAAAACTTAACCACCTCTGGTCACTACAGGTGGCCCCTCGACCCTCACAATCTTGTCCACATCTATCCGAGACCAGCATAAATTGGGTAGCACCCTCAAGCACGGCGCTAGTAATTAATTGTGGACTGTATAGATTATATTAGTTTAGCTGAATGAAGGGGGGGGGGGGTAGGATACACATGGATACATCCATCAAGGAAAAACATTTGTACATAATCCCACCACTTACCAGATGTTCTCTGGTGGTCACTTGATGTAGCTGGATCACTCATAACCTATCCAATTACAACATACCTAACTGGCCAGCATCAGTCTGCTATAACTAGAAGGGTTACTTAACTGGGTGATTGATACTCCTTATTTCCTCCATTCCCCATCTCATTTCGATGTCTGCTACACCGACACGGTTGTTATTCCAGCAGGACGAGGTATCCGTCGGTTTGTCCCGGTTTAGAAGTCGTGATTCCATAAAGCTTCACTATCCTCGGTACGAGAGTCACGCGTTCACTCGGAGCAGGGCGATCTATTTCACATCCCGCATTCTCTTAACTCAATGTTATTATCACTGATTACATTACCATTCACAAGACGATTTAACGTCTCATAACTATTATACACATTAGAGGTCACTCCATTAAGATCTGCGGCCGATGAGCGAGGATTAACACACGGGTATTTCCCCTGGACACACACCATGGCCGTGCACCTGTCACACCCGGTCGAACATTATTCACTAATTTTACCACCTTTTTACGGTGGTCCCGTAAATCACGTTCCCTCACTCTTCACTAGGGACAGTCACGACACTTCCTATTATGAATTGAGGCCTATATTGATCCTTAGGCCGCCGTGAACGCCAGTTTCCTCATTCCCGGTTTTTTCAGCCTCCTCACCCATTCAAAACACACCCGCCACCTAGTGCCCCAGCTCGACCCCCCACCCCCCGCACATCTGCGCAGGCGCAGCAGGAACCCAGCTGGTTCCATTAAAAATGCAAATACATTTTGACCCAAATCAACACATTAAACACTTGTTAGGCACTATAGCTTCGGAAATTAAATAATTTCCACAAAAAAATGTAAATATATGAAATTAGTCTCTTAAAAATTTATATTATCAACTGTAACTTTCAAATCATTATGAAATTATATACACTTATAAATACTAATATTGCTATAAAAAGATGTGGAACCATGCTACTGAAGCAACTATTAAAATTTCAGCAATATCGGTTGGCAACCTTGAATTATACAGATTTTTCACTATAATATAGGCACGCCTGTGGCAAGACAGTGATGGAGTGAGTGATGATGAAAGTGTTTTTTTCTTTTTCGGGTCACCCTACTCGGTAAGAAATGGCCGACGTGTTAATAAAAAAAATACTTCTACCACTACTATTACTACTGCTACCACTACCACCACTACTTCTATTACTATGATTACTACTACTACTGCCACTATTACTACTAATACTATTACTACTACTATTATTACTATTACTACCACTACTATTGCTTCTACTGTTATTACTACTATTACTACTACCACCACTACTACTACCACCTGCTATTACTACTACTACTATTACATTAAAATGGTATAAAATACCGACAGGTTGTTAGGTAAGACACATATGCAACGGTTAGGTATCTTTATTTTGAAACGTTTCAAAATAAAGATACCTAACCGTTGCATATGTGTCTTACCTAACAACACTACTACTATTACTACTACTACCACCTGCTATTACTACTAATACTACTACAGTATTATTAAACATTGTCTCCTATTATATATGTAACTAAATCATTATACACTGTTTTCTGTGATGAATGTAATTAGATAATCATAAATTGTCTATTATAATGAATATATGTAAATAGGTCATTGGACACTGTATTCTATAATGACTGTAAATAACCAGATCATTGTACACTGTCTGCTATAATCAATGTACCCAAATCATTGTACTGCCTTCTGTAATGAATGTATGTAACCATATCATTGTACACTGTCGTCAATAATGAATGTATGTAACCATATCATTGTACACTGTCGTCAATAATGAATGTATGTAACCAGATCATTGTACACTGCTATAATGTGTCATTATTGTACTTTGGTTGGTACAATAAATGTAACTAAATTAATGTACATTCCCTGCTAAAACAAGTGAATGTAACAATATTGTTCTGCTTATCGTTCTATGATGAGTAAATGTAAATAATTTATTGTTCATTATCTGGTACAGTGAATGAATGTAACCACATTTGTCTGCTATAATGAATTAAATTTTACCAGATCATTATACATTGCTAGATTGAGTTAATTTAACCATATCATTGTTCATTATCTGCTATAATAATGGATTATCAATATTATTGTACGAAATTTCATTACAAATATAATTCAATACAACAGGTACTATTATTGAATTTGCTGAAATTGTTTTATGTAAATTGTTGCTTAAAAATACTGTGGAGGGAGGGAGCCAGTTTGTGGTGTTCCATACATTTTGTATGTGAAGGAAGAACCAACATGGTTGGCATGGGCTAGTTTCGCCAGACATAATCGTGAGTATCCACCAGAGATTACAGAGTAGTGAAAATCCTCTGCAGCAGACCATTGCTTCTGTATCAATGAAAGATGCTGCTCTCCAAGCAGTTTCTAGACACTTCCCTTCCCTCTATCCCTCCATACAATCGTGTTATAGTGCGACTTCTAAACTATTGTTTGGGGATCATGAAATTGTTTCATTTGAGGGTATGCAAGAGGGGGACTGTCTTGCCCCTTTTCTGTCTGGTCATCAAGGAAGTCAGAGAAGCGCTCTCCAGTGAGCTCATTATCTGGTTCTTGGATGACGGTACCCTAGCTGGCACTACAGAATCTCTCCTAAAGGGCGTCAGGAAAAAAATTAAGACATGCGAGAGAGCACCGAATGCAAAATAGTTTCTACTAATCGACAGATTATTGAAGATGTTAGTGCTGTTTTACGAGAAGCACGAGCCAACACTCTCCTTGGTTCTCCTCTTGGGCCCAATGCCATTGATCTGATCCTAGAAAAGAAAATCTCAGGCCTCAGAAGATGGAAGACAGGATAAAAGGCACTGATACATACGATGCCTTCTACCTACTCACCAGATGCCTGTCCATCCCAGCCTTCATCAGTCCAAAACTCAAGGAGTATGACTCCCTCCTTAAGACCATACTAGAGAGTGTACTGAATATTTACCATGAAGATGGACAGTGGTTGCAAAACTCACTTCCAGTCAGGCTTGGGGGGCTGGGAATGCACAAATCCTCCCAGATTGCCCTACCAGCTTTCCAATCCTCTTCCACAGCATGAAACGAGTTAATGAAAGAAATTCTTCCAGATAACTTCAGTGACTCAGCAGGAATTCAGGACCCTAGCTGTGCCATTACCATCACTTAAGGCGGCAGGCCGCCGAGTCTGAGCCTAAATACACCAAAAAATCGAAAAAATATGAAAAATGAGTTTATCTTACCGAAAAATAGAGCAAAGATCTGGCAACATTTTGGTGTGCGCCTCGTCTCTGTACGATAATTACATATAAAGCTATCATAATTATAACAATGGCAACTACGTCATCAGCATGACGCGGCCCAGCTCACCATAACAATAACACGTGCTGTGCAAGAAAGGTATAAAATACCGACAATATGAAAGTTAAGACACATGTGCAACATCTGGATATCTTTATTGTAGACCTTTCGCCATCCAGTGGCTTTATCAATACAGATTCTAGGACATAATAGGAAGACAGTAGAACTATATACAAAAGATGAGGTAATCAGTCCCTCGGCCTTGGAGTTAGTGTTCACAGCATCGTGGTGGAGGAGAATCTGGAGCAAAGGCAAGAAGACTGGCGGTTATATAGGCGTCAGTGGATAGGGACGGGCAGCAGACGAGGGCATAGTCACTGGTAGGCGGGATTTCCCAGTGGAAGTAGGTCCTTCCCAAAGAGATGGGTTAGTTGCAGCAGCCGTTAAAAAGGTCTTGTAGAAGTCCTCTGAACCAAGATTCCATGATGTTGCAGTGTCTGACAACACGTGCTCCAGCGCGACTCGCTTCATAAAACAGTATCACAGGTATTTTTTTTCCTTTTTTTTTTTGGTGTATTTTTAGCTAGATCTTCTAAATAGTAACTGGCAACCATCAGGTTAGCTGTGAGAAGGAGCTGCTCAAGTCAGTGCCACTTTGTCTGACAGCTGACTACCCTTGGGACGTTACTTTTTGCCTTTCATTGTATACATTTTTGGTACACAATGCCTGCAAAGAAGAAACAGTTTCCCAAGAACATAAGCCACAAGAGGAAAAGGAACATAGAAGCAATGATAAGGTCTAGAGCAGCAGCTGCTGTGGGTAGTGACGCCGCCACGATGCTCGTACCACCACCCTCCTCTCAAGACCTATCCTTGAGTTGAGGATATGAGGAATTCTATCATGGCAAGCTTCTTCCATTGTTCCTCAACTGATGAAAAACCTCAGCATCACCTTTGCCCAACAGGTGATAAATCCTGGTGTTTCTACCAGAATGCAGCAGCAGCAGCAGACCTTCCTCCACTATCTCACACCAAGATGAAAGTGCATTTCCAACTGGAACCTGCATACATGGAGGAGGTGCATAATGTCTACAAAGACCTAACATCAGATGAAATGATGCAGCATTGTATAAAAGGCAGAACGCAAAACTGTAATGAAAGTCTGCATCACCGCATATGGTGTTACAGCAATAAAGCCAAATATCAAACCAAGAGGCATGCTGATTTCGCAGTCAGCCATGCTGTTGCTGACTACAATAGTGGATATGTGAGGAGCTGTCTGGACACAGCACTGGGCTACAGACGTTCAGCAGTGACTCAAAAACAACTTGAATTAATGGAGAAGAACATGAAGGAAATCAGGCTGTCTGCCCCCTTAATGAGGGAGACTCGCTGCTCCAGCACCAAAACCTCTTGCACTACTGGCCAACAAACAGTCAAGTTGGGAGGTTGCCAACATGGTTGCGGCTGTAACTTCAGACAGGGAGACTGCCTGTCTGCAAGCTCTGAGCATACCTCACTCTGGGGACTTCCATGCAGTTCCTATTATGGCAACGGGAACAGGCCTCGATCCTAAGACCCTCTGTATTGCAATGGGTCTCTACCTTACTGCCACAATTCACACGGAATATACGCGTATTTGTGGTGATGCACAAGCCAACCAATATGGTCTACATGGTCTTAACTGCTCCAAAACCAAGACTCAATGAAGTCAACAACATCATAAAGAGAAACCATGCTACAGCTGGATGTATGTATTTTGTGTTTGTGTGTGTGTGTGTGTGTGGGTGGTGCCGAATAGGTAAAACTGGTTAATTAGCAAGAACTCACTTAAAATTAGTCCCTTTTTAAAATTTCTTTTATTCATTTAAAGAAATGTTTTTATTTATGTTAATGAAAAAAAGTAATAATTTTGCACCAAAAGAACCTTAGAAAACTTACCTAATCTTATTATAACAATTTAGCCTAATCTAAGTAAATATATTTTAGATAAGTTTACAATAATTTAATAAACAAACACAATGAAATATTTTTTACCTTAGATTCAGAATGATTTTAGCAAAATTATTGCATATACAAATTTTCACTGACAAGTCAACTCCCAAATATCCTAACACAGTCTCATGTATAAATAATGGATTCAAATTAGATAAGTTTAGATTTAGAAAGGATATAGGAAAGTACTGCTTTGGTAATAGAGTTGTTGATGAGTGGAACGGTCTACCTAGTAGGGTTACCGAAGCTAAAACCTTGGGTAGTTTCAAATTTAAGTTGGATAAATACATGGGTGAGAGGGATTGGATATGAGTGGGACTTGCACATGAGTGAATAGAATTATCAAAGCTTATTTCTTGGGTAGCATTGACAATTGGATTGTTCAAATATTTTGTTAGTGGGATGGATTGTGAAGGACCTGCCTAGTATGGGCAACAGGCTTGCTGCAGTGTTCCTCCTTTCTTATGCTATTATGTATACATTAGCCTGTCTCATGTGTAAATTAGTACTTTGCTTCATGTATACATTAACCTGTCTCATGTATAAATTACTTTGTTTTATACACACATTAGCTTGTCTCGTATAAAAATTATTTTGTCTCGTGTATACATTAATCTGCCTCATGTATAAATTACTTTGTTTCATGCATACATTAGCTTGTTTTATGTATAAATTACTTTGGTTCATGTATACATTACTTTGTCTCATGTATAAATTACTTTGGTTCACGTATACACTAGATTGTATTATGCTTAAATTACTTTAGTAGTTCATGTATGATAAATTAGACACATGTGCAACTCTTGGGTATCTTTATTGAGGAAACGTTTCGCCACACAGTGGCTTCATCAGTCCATACAAAGGAGAATCTTGAAGAACAGGAGGAGAATGAGGTAATCAGTCCCTCAACCTTGAGTCGATGTGGTCAGTCCATCAAGATCGATGGACTGACCACATCGACTCAAGGTTGAGGGACTGATTACCTCATTCTCCTCCTGTTCTTCAAGATTCTCCTTTGTATGGACTGATGAAGCCACTGTGTGGCGAAACGTTTCCTCAATAAAGATACCCAAGAGTTGCACATGTGTCTAATTTATCAACATGTCGGTTCTCAGAACCATTCATCTACAAAGTTCATGTATACATTAGTTTGTCTTATGTATAAATTAATTTGGTTCGTGTATACAATCGCTTGTCTCATGTACACATTAGCCTGCCACATGCATAAATTACTTTGGTTTATGTATACATTAACTTGTCTTGTATATAAATTACTTTGGTTCGTGTATACATTATCCTGTCCCATGTATAAATTACTTTGGTTCATGTATACATTAGCTTGTCTTGCATACACGTTGTCTCAGGCATACATTACCTTGGCTGTTGTATTATATTGTGTCCTGTAATTAAATTGCCCTATTATATTTTAACTTGTCTTTGTTACATAATTTGTTCAGAGAAATTAGTCCCTTTTTTTTACTAATGTTTTGCCTGTTAATGAACAAAATAAAAATGTTGAAGAAATATTTTTTATTTTTTCCCTTGTTGTTGCAATTTAAGCGTATGCCCTTTGTGTTTACATTTCACAATTTCGGGTTTTCACAGTATTGTGTTTTTACCTAGTAATGTGATAATTTTCAAAAAACATCCCCAATGCCAAGCCCCCAAAAGGTTTTGTTGGCCTTATCGAGTAGTTGAAAGTAAATGGCAAAAAGTAAAAGGTTAAGAAATTAGTACGGTCAGTATAAAAAACGCTTTTAGATAAAATTTAAAAATTAGTTGCGATGTGAGGATGATAATTCTACCCAGACTTTTTGTGTCAGTCGCTGACAAGCTCTTGATCTGTCCCTTACCCTAATACTCAGACAGTAATCAACCCGAATGTCGTTTTCTTTGCGTATCGAAAAAATGAAAACCCACAGGAAATTTTTGTAGATACTTGTTCAATCCCCCCTCAGTCAGGCTGTGTTAACCATTGCAAAGGAATTCGATCCTCCCAAGACAAAAACCCCATTTGCATAGTAATCTTCCCCTCGCAATTTGGGTTTTAAATGTACATAGTCTGTATAATTAGTTTCCCAAGATGAATGAATTTGTCACTGGTGTTTTGTTATTAGCCGATCAGTTTTCAAAAAAAATTTTTGTGCTCACTTTCCCCCGAGTTCGAGTTTTAGCAGTATTGATCTGTGCAGCCAGATTTGCCTTTGCTGTTAATACTTTCAACTTTGCAAATACATTTTTTTTTTTCCCCAGAACCCGTGAGTGATAAATACGATCAACAATAAAAATTTCCCCCCTTTATTATCCAAAATTTGTTTTTAATTGTAATGATTAGTTAAAATTTTTAGTTAACTCCATTAAAATTTTCCTCCATCTTTCAAATTACTATGTCTTTGCTTTTTGTATGAATCAGCCTAGAGCCACCTCCCTTTCACCCCTTGTGTAGTATTGTACGTCGAGACACATCGTAACATGACTGGCTGTCAGCATAGTTGCGATCCCCTGTGTGTTGTATAGCTTATTGAGTATCTAGTACCACCATATGTTTAAAAATTCGCCCCCTTTGTGGCCTATGACTATTTTGTATACGTCAGGTGATGCCCATGGGGGTGGGATCGCGAACGGTCTCTTTCCCCCTTTTATCAAGCGGCGACAGGATAGGCAGTTTGGGCTCTCCCCCTTCAAATTTTCAATAAAGTTTTAAACTTCAACAAGGTATTTAACCCCACCATGTATCTCCTTCGCCCCCCCACTACACATTTGGGGAAGTTGAAGTTTCAGATAAATCCAGAGATTTTGGAAGTATTTTTTTCAGCCAGAGTTTCAGGAAGTGGAATAGTCAGGGAAGTGATGTGGTGGAGGGCAGGATCCATACTTGACTTTAAAAAGAGGTAGATAGGCTCTTGGGGCGGAAGGGTAACCCAGCAGTGGCCGGGAAAGAGGGGGGGGGCCAGGAGTAAAAAACGCCCCTGCAACCAAATGGTGGTCACACACACAGAAGGTGCTGCGAAAGTTTCCCTGATAAGGTGAAGAGTTAGTCAGTTAATTTAAAGAGATTATGTGGACTAAGGTTGTAGTACAAACAACCGGGGTTTGCCCCGGGAAACCTTGGTCTGGCTGAGATGTGGGAAAAAGAACCTAAAAACCAGATACGGGTTATAAAAAGGAAATGATGTCAGCATAGTTGCTGACCCTGTTTTAATAGCATAGAATTAGATTGTCCATGTGCTTTTAGAACGAGATCCCTTGTGGGCCTGTGACTTTGTGTGACTCACGGGATGCACATGTGTAGGCCGTACCTCTCCTCCCTCTAGTCGGCGTAGACCTACGGGCGAAGACAGGCAGAGGGGGCTCCACATTCTCATCACAGTCTGAAAATATATATGTTACCACCAAAAAGTGTGTCTACCTTCAACCCTCGAACTCCATTTAAAAACCCCTTTACGTAAATGGTGGCTCGGGGGGCCCCTGAAATTCTGACGATTACAGCGATTTTGGAGATAAATTTGACCACAAATGGCCCTTTCGTTCCCCAGTAGGCCTACCGGGGTTTGACCCCCGCCAGCTACCTAACCCAGTTCTCCGTCCAACTCCTCCCAGTTTACATTATTCACTGGTCAGTCTTTTTGTATTAGGATCTGCTTTTTTGCATATCCCGGGGGGTTGACCCGATTTGCAAAATAAGCCAGCTTCCAGTCTGTGGTGAGAACCCCAGCGACCCTAGTCTACCCCACCCAATTCCTTGGGGCCCTCCCAAAGCCGCTTCCCCCTCTGTTGTGCTCATCGTGAGAAAGTTATAAGCCATTCTGTGTAAGGGTTAAGATAAGCCAGCTAGCAACTAACCCAGGGTTTTACCCCGTACTCGAGCAAGCCAAAGTAGTTTCATCGCTTGTGATTCAACCAAGCTTCTGGTGCTTTTTTACCCTTTGTGGTGTTGTAGTATTTAGGGGTTTGTTTTTAACCCGGTCGGTAGAAATATTTTCCCCGGCAGCTTGGTCGTTCTCATGAGGCTTACGCGTTCAACCCTAGCCCACCCACCCCCGCCCACATGGTCTCACCTTTGCCGGTCCACCCCTTTTAAACCCAAAAACCCAAAACCACATCACCACACGGCCCAGAGTCCCTCACCCTTACCCACTCACCTACTTTTTTCGTTTTTGGTAATCTGGGGGTTGCAGCACCATTTTAAAGGGACCACATAGGGGGTTAAAGAGCTAGGGGGTTTTTTGTGCCACCTTAAAAACCCCTCGGGGTTTGGTTACGCCGAGAAAGTGCAATTTACAATCCCTGTGAAAGGGACAGCAGCAAACGCATAAACAACCATCAACCTCATTCTTCCCCAAATTCATTACAGGAAATATTTTTTTTTTTCATAAGACTTTGCGGTGTTGGACATTTCTTTTGTTTTTCCCCATGATTTTTTTCTTAGGACTTTCAGTGATCTTGATCAGCTCTGTTTTCTGTATGATTGCATTAATTTTTTTTAAATCTCCTTTTCAGTTTTAAATTTCGTGATTTTTTATGTTGTTGTTTTGTGTGTCTTTTATATATTGAAGTAAGTCTTAGTTTTTTTTTCCTTTTTTGTGTGTGCAAATTGGCAGTATAGAACCTTTTGTGTTTACATTTAGAATCCCTTGTGTTCTCAGTATTCCAGTGAAGTTTTCAGAAAAATTTTTACCTCATATTTGCATCACAACTCAGTGTTTTCTGTTATAATTTTTTTTTTTTTCCCAGCTTTTGTGTTTTTTTGTTTTTTTCCCCTTTGGTGTTGAAATTCTTGTGTTCTATTCTTTCATTTAGCCTTTTTAATTTGTTTTATTTCCACAGACAATAGTTCCTTTATTTGTGCAAGAAAGAAACATTTTTCAAAATTTTTCCCTAAATTTTCATTGCAAAAAATTTAGTATTGTGTTTATGTTGATTGTTTTTCTGCATACGTAAGTGTTCAAACTTTTTGTTATGTGTTTTAGCACCTTTTATTTTTAGTTCCTTTGAAAAAATTTTCATCTTAGTGAAATTTTTTAAAGTTTTTTTTTAGAGTAAAATTGTTTTTTGCTTGTTAAGTTTGTTTGGGTTGCAGTTAAGTTAAAGTGTTCATTCCTTATAAAATTCTTTTTTTGTGTGTGTAAAAATTTTTTTATGCCATTGTTTCATTTTGCAATAATTCTTGTGCAAATATTGTGTTCCCACTAAAGTTTTTCTTCAGGTTTCTAAGCAGTGTTTTTTTTTTGATTAGAATTATTTTGAATTTGTACATTTATTTCAGTGCAGTTTCTTTTGCTCTGTTCTGTCAAAAATATTTTATTCTTCTGTGTCATTTTTTTTATTTTTGTGAAATTTTGCCTCTGTTTTATTTTTGCACAAGTTTTTTTTTTGAGTCCTTTATCATTTTATTTTGTATTTTCCCTTTTTGCATTGAAAGTAAAGACAATCACTGTGCAATTTTTTTTAATTTTAAAATAAAAGTTTAGCAAATTAGTTTGAGAAGTACAAAAAGTTCTCTTTATTTTAGTGTGGTTCTTTTTAGTTGCATATTTTTTTTGTGTGAGTTTTTGCTTTCTGTGTGACCTGTCAATTTTTAATTATTATCAAATTTTTTTAAGCATTTTTTTTTCCATTTTAAGCACTTGTCATGTGTTTCCCCAGCCATTTTTTTTTGTTCTCTAAATTTTTGTTTTACATTTTGCAAAAAATGTCCAAGATTTCTAAGCGATGCCCCAGCACATGCTGCTAGTACAAAACCTTAATTTTTCAGCCAAAAACGAGAACTCCTTATCAAATAATAGACATACTCGATTCTACCTGCGTAATTTCAGTCATGATCGGTAGATGCTTTCCCTTTTTCAATGGTGACCCCGACAACCCTTTAAAGGGTTGGTTTACCCCCAGTTTGAGCCAGCTAATGCTTCAGTTGATGGTCTTCCATCTAGAGTTGTTTAATAATATCGGAAGGGAGTCTAGCCCCTTCCCAGCGCCCCAAATGTAATTAAAATTAATTCGTATGAAGGCTTCCAAGATCTAACCAGGTGGAAGATTAAACAGTTAATTCGAAATTTTTTGAACCGGTGCGAGAAACCGATCCGTTGTTTTTCCAGGAATTAGTTTGCCCCCAGCTCCCAGACCAGAAGAGTCATTAGATGATTTGCTTTGTTTTAAAACCTTTATGTATCATTCGTTAAAGCAGGGCAAATTCAAAGTCCCTTTAAAAATAGTGATAAACCCGCCCTTTTGGGGGTTTGCCAAATTAGCTGCATTTGGAAATTAAAAACTAATGCCCCCGAATCTAGGTATTGACAATTTAAGTCCGCAAGTGCTACATGGGGGCCCCCTTGCAGCTCTAACCAGTAGAAATTTGTGTCCCGAGGGAAAACCCTTCCCCTTTTGTAGTCTTTTCCAACACCTTTCCAACCTGTACCTCCTCTGTTTGTGCTACTACCAAACCTCCCACCGCAACACTCACGTCCTCATCCAAAGCAAGTGTTAAGAGCCATCATTCCGAGCCCCGAAATACTCAGTACCCACAGTCAAAGAGTTTGCTACAATTGTGGTTACCCTGGCCAATCGCTATTAATTGCGACATCACCCTAAGAAGCTGTATGAGAGAGTCCAGCGATTCCCTACGTATTATATAGAATTCATGGACATGAACATCTGAGTGCAATGCTCTCTACAAACCCTTTAGTACTCTAGGTCTTTCCCTGGCCGTTCCCCCGCAGAACCCTAGAGGAAAAAGAATCGTGGTTTTCAAAAAACCCGAAAACCCGGTCATTTTTCCCAAATTTGGGGGAATCGAGCGCCCCGCAAAACCTCCCATGGTGACAGTAGGGATAATAGTAATTTCCCCGTTTACAATTCCTTTGGGGAAACCTTAAGCGTTCGGAATGACAACCCGTGAGTGTTGCTTCACACGTCTCTACGTAAGGAATTTGGGGAAAAAAAGTAAATGCCTTCTCCGAAGACAACTCACCTTTTGTTTTCAAATTTAATCCTAAAGTAACGATTTGGGCCATTGACAAGCTTTGTCCATAAGCGCCCATTCATGGTTCTGACTCTGGTGCGCAGTTAATATTCGGTCTAGTTTTTAAAAAAAAAAGCGTTCGCCCTGTCCTCCTCATTTAACCAATACTGTAAACCTCCTTAGTGGAGTAGCTGGTTTTCTTCTGGAGTTGAGGCAGATTCCTCACCTTTACTATCCCAAGGGGGCTTTACTGCTGCTTTTTTGTTTTCGACCAGATTTCTTTCCCGGGGACCTTTTATGGGATTTGCTTCATGCGAGACTTACCATTGTGCTCGACCCATACCGTGGGATGCCCAAATTGCGACTTGATCGTTCCATTCTGGGGTTACCAGCTTGGACAGAAACTTTCATACTGCTGCGGTATGATGTAGCATTAAGTCCTTTCAAGCCTGCTTCTCCAGTAGCATCCCCCAAACGGGCAGGCACTGGTAATTCTGTCACCCCGTCTGTGTTTTCCACCTATACCTTAGACTTGCAGGGTAGTGTTCTTCCTAAATGTCCGAGGCACTTAGACTGCCTTTAGTGACAACCCATCCTGCAATGACTGCTAGTTCGGTAGTAGTTTTTTTCCCCCGGGGATGCTCGTAGAAAAAGATTACTTTAAATAGTAATGCCCTTCTTTTTAATGTACATGCCATCTGCAAAAGGGTCTCTGTTGCGGCTAGTTCTCACTAGAGGTTGTTGTTGTTCCTAGTGTTCCAGATGGTGATAAACCCAGTTTACAGTGATTCTGCAAATAAAAAGGTCTATTTGTTGAACATCCTTACTGTTTAAGAGATAGTAAAATCTATTTTTTCCTACTAACATTGGGTCAAGTTTCCTTTAGGCAAATACCAAACTTGTTGACCTTGTTCATATCCTTACCCTGTTCGGTGAGGTGGTTGTCCCCTGACAGTGGGTCGGGGGCTATTTTTTCCGGGGGGACTTCTCCCCTTCACCCTCAATTGTTTTTACCAGTTGGGAGAAAGACTTAGCTCCCCCTGATTCCCAGATGAAGTCAAACGTTTGTTACTCTGCTGAACAAACGTCGTTTTAAAACCCTTTTACCCGGTGAGAAGGGTTAACGAATTATTGTCCCATGATTCCCTTGAACCGGTACTAGACCTATTACATATGCGTACGAATGCCCCATTCCAAGTTGCTTTTCGCAGAAGAAATTATCAATCAAATGCTTGTATGGAGTTATTGACCCAGCAAATTTACCCGGAATGCCCCTTGATCCAGTGCCTAAAAAGGACTGCACTTGGCGCCCGGTGATTGATTTAGGAAGTTTTAAAAGCGAAAACCATTCCCGATCGCTTCCCACTTCCCGTATAGGGCCTTTTCGCAATACGGGGATAACAAAGTCTTCTCGACCCTGGACTTGTTGCAAAGGGGTTTTTGGGAAGTCCCCCTTCACGAGGACAGCCAAGAGCTAACTGCATCTCCACTCCTAGGTTTATTATCATTCCCCTATGGCGTTTGGATTTTCGATCCCCCCTATCACGTTCTCCAAAGGGTCATGACTAATATCTTTAGAGGTCTCATTGGTAATGCACTTTATGGTTTTACTTAGATACGTATCGTCATTCTAAAGCTGGATCAACTTCAAAAGACTTGTTTAACTTTGGGAAGCTTGAAGAAGCCATTTAAAGATAAACGCTAAATGTAATTTTTCAGATCAAAATTAAATTTCTTGGTCACGAGTCCTCCAGAGGGGTTTCAACTGACCAAAGTAAAGTAAAGGTACTAAAATTTTCCAACTCCCAAAATGCTGATGCCGTAAAACCTTTGGGGTTAGCAGGTTTTATAATTTTCATTGCCAATTTTTTTTTCCAAAGCTGCTCTTTTAACTGAGTTTGGGTTAAAAAAAGATGCTCCTTTTGTTTGGCCTTCCCTCAAGAAAAAGCTTCCAAACTCTAAAAAGAAAAGTTTTAAAAATCTGCCTAATTTTGAAATTTTTGATTTTTCTAAGCCCTTCTATCTGACAATGATGCTAGTTCAATTGGTAGGTGCCGTACTAGCTCAGAAGACTGATGGCAAGTACAAAAATCTTGCATTTGCTAGCCAGTCTTTCGAAGGCTGAACGTAATTAACGTAACGGAGCAAAAGCTTTTGCAATAGTATGGTCTTTAAAGCACTTCCGAGCATTATTTACCGTACCCTGTTAGTCTTGCAGACCCTGCGCCACTAATATTTTTTTTCCAGAAAAAACAGCCTCTGGAAGGTTAGCCAGTGGACCTTGACTATCCAAGAGTTTAGTCCCACTTTTGAACATTTTACCTGGGAAGTCGAATGTAGTCGCAGATGCTTTATCGCGACAATTATGTGTTATGCAGACCTCCATTTTTCTGTGGGATGTCAAACTCCCAAAGAAAAATCCCCTGTGGTTTGGGTGATTTGATTCCCGCTCCGGAAGTTTTTTTACTGTCCCCCAGCACCCATTATGACTTTGTAATGACCAAGAATTATGTACGAACAGCCAGTTTGGGACTCCAAGCAGAAGAGTTTACCGTTTTGTAAACCCCAGCATAGTGAACGTAGCTCTACACTAGTTCATGATGCACAGGGGTTGCACACCCTGGGAGGGTCTTTGTGAAAAAAAGCAGAGAAAAACTTTTGGCCACGTATGGGAACTGACATTTCCGGGTATGTTAAAAAATGTAGTGTTCTGTATCAACATAAAGGGAAAAGTCAAATGTCCTAATCCAATCCAAATGTACCCCAACCCCGCGAAACCCTGGGAAAGAGTGGGCCCCCGTTTGTTAACCAATTTTAAAGTTCCCTCCCGGCAACAAACTCTGTGTGTTTGGAGAACCCTTTACCAAAATTTTGAGTTAGTTTTTCCCATTGCGATAAAACGCAGAGCAGTGCTAAAGTGTTTAAAGAACGCATTATCTGATTTTAACACTCCAAAGTCCTTTGAACAGATAATGGAGGTGAATTCTGTAATGAATTTGAAAAAATTTTTGTACTTTATAAGATCTCAAATCCACCATTTTTCCCCATCATCCGCCCGCAATGGGGAGCCCAAAGAACCTA
>NC_069450.1:2805212-2849576 GCF_026875155.1 Cherax quadricarinatus | reverse complement strand
AAGGACAAGCTGCGTTGTCCTCTTCTTTAACTACACTGGGGTTATCATGTATCGTAAGTTAGGCTCTAGGGGGGGGTGCAGGAGTAAAACGCAAGAATTTCATATGGGTAAGCGCTTGTCATAGCCATACAAAGCAAAATGGAGGTGTCTTCACGATGAGCTGTTGAGGGAGGAAATTTTATGTACACTGAACATCTGGGATAGCCTCATCCTCTGTAGTACAACTTGGGTTAACAGGTTACTCTGAGCACCTCCAGGACTTTTGTGATTTGTTTCGTTTTCAGCAAGGACCATTACTCGCCAGGGTGGCGTGGGAGCTACTGGCGCTTGTATGAATGTTGAATCTGAGCTAAGGATCCTGCTCTTTATGCCAGTGACTAAACTCAGTACCATTGTCTGACAGAAGGACTCGTGGGCAAGATATGGACGAAGAACAACATGATTCACGGAAAGCACTAGCTGACCGTGTTTCCGCGGTTTTATCAGGGATGTGGTACTAATTCACTTGTACCGCTCATAGTTATCTACCATTCATGAGGTGCTTATTACCTTCCGATTGGTCGAGATGTTCGTCAACAGGTCGCGACAGAAGGTTCTCTCCAGGGTCTCTTCTGTAATGGGATACTTTAGAATGGGGTCTAGGACCTGTAATGTAACCCTTGTGCTGTAGGCAGACAACACACTGGTGTACATGCTTGGCACTGTCCGATGCCATCTTAGGCCAGAAGAAATTTAATTGTGACTGTTTGATACTGCCCGGTCCTTCCCGGGGTCGCGCGTACACCTGGGTCATTGTGGATCACTAAGGTAGCTGGTATCATGGACATCTGCGTTTATCACAGTTGGTATTCGGTTCTGCCGGGGTACCACAGTGGTGCAACACGGCCACCTTGTAGCTCCTTGGGTTGACCACTAAAATCATCAGTGGAACGGGAGAATTGACCTGTAAGTAACGTCTCCTTGGTAAGGGACGGAACGGAATGGAGACCACACAGGGGTACGGTCGTTGGGCTCTCTTGAACAATCCTCAACAGAGAACGAATGGCCGACAATCACGAATGCTATATGTCTCGACAGGGCGTCACGCTACAATATTTTGATTACTGGGACATAGCAAATTTCAGGGTTGTTAGTCACTGAACGTGAGAGACCACCGAGCATGCTTTCCCGAGAGGTTCTTATTCGCAAAAGGGGCCATAAGGGTAATTGATTCTGTATAGATCTTGTTAGGCATAATGATAGCTGATATCGAATAAAGACTCACGGGGCCCATACAATGGATAAAGCTTCTAGCTCTGTTCAGCAGAATTAATTGACTTCCGCTTTACGTTAAGGAACACGGCTAGCATAGGCAAATAGGGCGTGTTGCTTACCATTTAGATTCCTGTGCACAAGACTGCACCGATGCCACTCTTTGCTGGATCAGTCGTCAGGTAATGCCTGGTGAAATCAGGGAATATAAGGGTGTTGGGGCTCGTATGTTCTACTTGTTCCTTATAGAATGACGCAAAAGCTCGTTCTGATAACACTCCACTCATGAAAGGGGCATCCTTCTTGAGTAAGACGTGTGCAGGGGTGCGCAAGCATGGTGGAGGAAACCTGCGATAAGGTGCGGTCGAAACCCGCCAGCCTATGTATGGGACCGGACTGCATCGCCGTCATGGGTTGGGGTATTTCTGCACGGGCCGAGATTTTAGACTCGTACCATCTTTATGTCCATTAAGGTGTTACTAGCCCCTCCCCCCTGGACCCAGAAATTTTACGCTTTCCTCCGGAGGGAAATGACATTTGGAGATCTTTACCTCTAAGATTTGCCTGAGGCTAGCCTGTCCAATTACCTGTCAAGTTTCTCAAGATGTGATGGGACATCTTCGACATGATATGTGATTTTCATACAGGAGACCTTGTGCGTGCCACCTAGGAGGGATACGGGAAAAATTGTCGTCATCAAACGACTAAACATCGATTGGGCGTCCAGCGCAAGCCGAAGGGCATCCTCCTGAACTTGTAATGACAGTTGGCGTAGAGAACAGCTGTCCAACTTCTGCTCTCATCATCGAGGGGTCTGCTCCGAACCCTTGAAGAAGTATCAAGAGTTGAAAAAAGCCTTATTATCGCCGATGTTCTGCAATCATAGGTCGTTCAAAACTGGCAAGTGCGAAAGCTGTCTGGGATGGTTACATGCATACAGTTTCCTGGACTATCGATAGCAGGGCGGGCGCCAGGTTCGTCTTTCTTGGGAACCAGAATAAGGGGGAGCATTCCCACGGGGAGTGGTAATCCTCGCAATAACTCCATCTCGGGTGCATCCGTGTAATGAGTTCTTCGCGAAGACTCTTTGCGAATGTGGCAGCTCGATACGCAGGTACATAAATGGGTTTAGACCTTTAGTTCAAGTGGATTCGGTGAGAGATCAGTGGGTCAAAACCGCATTCGACTCACCATCTAGTGCAACTGCAGAAACGGCACGATTGTGAGAACTGTGAGAAGTTTTGGGACTCTTCGCAGGTAGTCTGTCAAAGCTTGATCATGTGTCTTCCTGCATGGCCGGGTGTATGGAAGGAGTCAGCAGCAGACTCGCCTGGGAGTACTGCACTCCACAAGGAGTCAGCTGGGCTTCACCCTCACTCTCACAGGGAGGACTCTGACAAGGTCGACAAGTGTGGTATTCTCTTCCGCAGGGGAAATTCTCGACTATGCATGTTGACAACAAGGACTTGCGAAACTTACCACGTTGCACTGGGTGCATGAGAAGGTTCTAAGGGGAGAGGCCCTTGACTCGGAATGTGTAGTTGTCAACCAGCACTTGTCTACTTCAAAGCTCTGCCTCGTAACACCGTAACAGGTGTGAGCGAGGTTAGATGACAAAGTGACGTCATCCTTGTACATGCAGTTACTCTGCTCGCTGATGCCATGACAGAGTCAGACGTAGGCCTGCCGACAGTGGATACTGCGGCTGACAACTGCTGTGTCTCTAAAACACAGCGTCAGAGTTAGATGTGAAGGTTAGACTGGCGTCCCCAGATGGGTTTCACTGGTATAACTACGCGCTGATGGCCAGGAGGTGATGGGAATCGAGCTCTAAACTACGTGTGGTCGATCAGGAAGAGACCGACCCCGGGGAGAATGTGCTATGGAAACATCCGGTTTCCGCAACGTTTTCTATGGCACTGTGCATACTCTGAGACAGAAGTAGCATCGTTAGTGGCATCCTAATGCGCTCGCCCCAGTAGGGGGGGGAAGGCATCATCACTCGTCTGTATTCCGCTTTCCACTCAGCTGGATTCTAAACGGATCCTAAGATCTGCCATGGTTTTGATCCCCTGTATGAGCAGCGTCACCAGGAAAACAATACCATTAGGAGACTAAAGAATTTTGGGGACTGCTTTGTGACCCTGGACCACAAATTTTAGCGTTGTTGCGAGCGTGAACCTCTGCGGGTTATTTCTACCTGACGATCCTCTCAAGGTCTTGAATGGCAGATGGCTCTGTCAACATGGCCGCGTGAAGGCCAATGTCTCGGAAAAAAGTGGAGCGGACAATGTTAACCACTGAACCTGTATCTAGGAAAAGCTGAACAGGCTTATTGTGGACAGTGGACTCGATGAGCGGTCCACATGGGTTGTCATACCGAACATGAAGGCATGACAGGCCGACGAGATCCCCGGAGTCACAGCTGCTCGAGGCTCGACACTTGTTGATGAGGCTCGACCTGGAAGGTACGGTACGAGTCTCGGCAACAACGTCAAGACACTCGGTTTCCTCACTGTCGGCAAGCGTATCACTGCCCAGGGCGGCGAATGCATTGCGGACAGGGACGGAATACAGCGACTCCGACAGGGTTACTATGTCTTTTGCTGGTTTTGCGGACGCGCCTCTTCCCCCGAACTAGTGGAAGGGCTTCTACGAGCATGTGCATTGCGCGACGACTGCTTGCTCCACTCAGCTGTCAGTATACTCTGCAGCTTGTTACACTCATGGGAGGTATGACTGGAAGTATTGTGGTAAACACAGACTCCTCGCGAAGTGAGCATTGGGCGGTGATGGTTTTCCTCGCGATACTGAGCATGGGGACGGTTATGGTTACTGGGATACTGAGCATGGGGACTGTGACGGTTACTTTGCGGGGACTTAGGTTTGTAACACTCCGATCGGTAGTGCCCTCGTTTGCCACAGTTGAAACAAGTCACTACACGCTTAGCGGGTGAGGTTGGGGGTGGTGTCTGCTGGCGACGTTTCGCCCTGGTCCAGGAAGTCGATGACTGCCTTTTTGTATGAGACCGACTGTTGTTACTGTGGTCAATATTTTTACTTAGGCACGAGTTAGTGGGACTGGGGTTAGAAACTTTGTGGGCTGGTTGTCTGACAGCAGCAGCAAAAGTGACTTCCGGCTGCGACCGCGGGGTCACTGTGGACGGCGCTGGAAGGATGGGTAGGGGATCATCCGCAAAGCGGCAAACCTTGCCTTGCTCGGAAGGCGGCTTGAGCGAGTCGATGGCATCATATGCACCCAGGACGTCGTGCTGAGGGCCGAGTCCTAGCGCATCAATGGCAGCCCAGAGGTTAGGGGCGGCATCCCTCCGCATGATGCCGACAGCCAGCATGGGGATGATGTCTTTAGCAGCAATACGACCATCACCATCCACCCACTTAGTGGAGTTGATGGCATCAGTAAAGTCCGTGGCGGCTTGCTCGAACCGGCAAACGCAAGCCAGGGGGCTTTCGTGCCGGTATTGACATTCGGCCAAGACGCTGGTAATGATGTCAATGTAATGGCGTTGGCGACTATGCCGAAAATAACGCCTAAATTCCTCCTTAAGTTCATCCCAAGACTGAATCTTACAAACGCGCTTGAGCTGCACAAAGGCACCTATATCACCCTGGGTGAGATCCACTGCTGCAACAGCAGCACGAATGTACTGTGTATCCGTTGGACTATCAAATAGAGCCTGAACAGTCGTCTCGACTGACTGCAGCCATGGCTCTAAACTATTTGCACGACCGTCAAAAACAAGGGTCAGGTATGGACGATGAGCCGGCCCACTGGTGGTCGAGGCTTGAGCCACAAGTTGACCAACTGTCGCTGGGGCTTCGATGCCCTGCCGCGTGTTCACGCTGGCTGAGGCACCATTGCTGGCACCAGCAGAATCTAGACTAACGGCATGGCCACTGCGTGTCTTAGTCATGACGTCAAATGTTCAAATGCAATTAGGTCACGAAGAGGGTAAACAGGTCAGAGCAAGAAATGGTATGCACTGGCTACAATTCAAAACAGAGTCAAAGAGAACTCAGCACCACAGTACTAGGTAAACTGCTTAGTGATAGAAATAATTTGAGCAAAACAACAATAAAAAGGGAAATAGTGATACACTCTGAACACAAAATAAGAGATGTATGCAAGTGAATGTACTACAGGGAAGTGCACAAAATGAAGCTAAGGATAGTCAATAATTTCACCAGGAATCTGGCAACAAAATTTATAAAAAGGAGTTGAACTGTAAACAATGGTAGCAAAAAATGACAAAATTAAAAAAAAAATAGGAAATACCAACCCTAAATTGTGCTGAAGCACATTTTTAAAAAAAATTGGGGGGGTGTAGCAGTTGCAAATTGAAAGCAAAAAAAAAAAGGGTTAATTACTTGTTAAAGGGAATTGGCACAGAAAAAAGTATCAGAGTATGGAATGTCCCAAAAAATCAAGAAAAAAAAAAAACTGTATCAAAATTTGCTATATTGCCACAAAAAAAAAATTTAAAATAAAAATGCAAATTATTAAATTAAAGAATATGGAAAAGGTTTTAAAACTGGTTTTTTAGCGGGTGTTTTTACACGGGGAAAAAAAGGGAAAAAATTTCCCAAATCTCAAGGTCAAAATTAAATTAATTTAAAAGGGAAATTTTTGGGTATTAATGGTTTAAATAAGCGGGGTTCCCCAAAAAAAAAACTAAATTGACTTGGGTTTTAAAAATGCAAAATTTGAAAATGAAATAGGTGAATATTCATGAAAAAAATTTAGTATATGTAGGAAAATAAATGGGGAAACAGAAAAAATTTTTTAAGGGTAGGAAAATTGTTAAATGCAGGTAGAATAATAAATTACTTAAGTATTTAAAGGATTAATTATTAAAAAAAAAAGAAACTTTAACAAAAAAGCAGTGCGGGTTGTCAACTTCTGTGGCTAATTTGAGGTGAAAAACCCAAAATTTAACAGCAACAGGGATTACATGAAGAGGTATATGAGATTTTAAATTTTTATAAAAGGTTAACATTTGAAAAATTTTTAATTTCAATAAGAGGTGAAAAGAAGCAAAAATAGGGAAATTTTAAAATGTAGGAGTGAAAAAAAAATTTTTACCAAATTTTTAAGGCTTTTGGGAAAAAGGGCCCAAAAATTTTCCCAATGATGAAAAATGAAAAATTTTAAATGAGTAGGGTTCAAAAAACTGAAAATGTATTGGTGCAGGACATTTAAATTTTAATTTTAAAAAAATTATTGGGAAATGCTAGGTAAGTCATGTTTACTTAATTTTGAGTGCAGAGGGCGAACGTACGGGGTTTATGCGGGCCCTAAAAACTTTCAGTGTTTTGCTTATTTAACAACTAACGCCTCGTAGTTTTGTATATTTGCTATGGGGCTTAATGCCCGTGGAAAAAAATTATCAGAATGGATTTGGGGAAAAGAAACAGGGAAGGGAAAGGGGTAACTTTGTGGGGGTTTATAATTATTAAAAGAGTGGATCCCCGGGTGCCCCGCGTGTGTTGGTTGTTTACCCCGGGGCAAGGTGTTGGGCGCGTTTGACTGACTGCGGCTTCAGCCCCAAAAGAACAAAAAATTTTAAATGACTACTGAAGTGCTAAAAACAAGCTTTAAGTAAAAACTTTAAAATGGGGAGAGTAATTTTTACGTAACAAATCCGGGGGAAAACAAAAATGGTGAAAAAGGGGAATAAAAAGAAAAGGGAAAAGGGAAAAAAAAAAAATTAAAATGGGCAACAAAAAAAAAAAAATGATGGGGGTGTTTACGTAGACTTGATTGGTTTTTGAACTATGTGAGTAAGAGGGGTTTTGATGAACTTTGCGGGTTTGGGGGGTAACCCCAAAGGGTTTCCCCATTTGGTTTTAAGAGGTAGTTTTCTTGGGGGGAAAGGGGAAAGCAAAAAAATTGGCGGGGAGGGAGTCTTTGGGTTTGCAGAGAACCCTGGGGGTGTTTAAGGGTTTGGTTTTAGGTAAAAAACCAACCCCCGAGTGCCCCTTGGTCCTGTGGGCCACACGAACCCAAAAATTTAAAACGACCCTTATTTTTGTAGTGGAGGGGGCGTGGGGGCTTTTGGAGGAGGAAAATGGTGCTGGAGGTATTGAAGGGCGGTAGAGAGGGTGATGAGGTAAACAGTGATTGCTAAGGTGGAAAATGAACCGGGGACCCCTTAGTCCAGTTTTTTTTGGGAAAAATCTAGGACGAAGATTTATCGGGCCCCGTCAAGACGCTGGGAGTAAAGATAACTCTTTGGGGCCAAAAGGGTGGTTGGATGGCGGATGTTTGTTGACTGGCGTGGAGGATGGTGTTGACCCCCCCCCTAAAGAGGCTCAAAATCCCGTGCCCCGCTGTCCCCATGTTATTGCTTTTTCTTTATGTTGAAAAGGGGTTTAGGCGATGAATTTTTTTTTTAAAAACTTTGGGTTTAGAAATGTTTTCCGGCCGGGGGAGATTGGTTTTTAATGGGTAGGAGGGGTTTTTACAAAAGGGCAGTTTTTAGGGAGGGGGCCCGAACCCAGTGTGGAGGGGGAGTATTGTGTCTTTCAAGTCGGTGGTCCAGGAGGGGGAGCGGGGAGTGGTTGTGCTTCCCCCCCGACCTAGGTAGGCCTAAGGGGCAGCATGAATCCCCGGAAAATAAAAACTAGTCGGGCGGGAGGGGAGGTGTGGCTTGCCCGTACGGTGTCTACGGGTTTTTCCCCGGGGTTTGCCCCAAAAAAAAATTCCCCCTAAAAAACGAAAAAAATTTGTCAAGGTGAGAAAAAATTTTCAAAGGTAACAAGAGGGGCTTAAAGAAAAATTAAAAAGTGATGAAACTGTTTGTTTTCAAAGATGGGGCCCAACCCCAAGAAAAAAGAGACAGGAAACCAACAAGGGACACTATAGTGTCAAAAAACCCCCGGGAAAGACTCAAAACGGGCCCAATTTAATTTTTGCCAGAATCAGAAGTCTACAAGGCATTATTTGTCATTTCTAGCGGATTGCAAAAGGTTACACTGGAATTAAACCAATAACCCCTAAAAAAAAGATTGTAAATCCAGTTTTGGGAAAATCGCATCAATTTTTTTTTGAGTTAAAAAACCTTCGTCAACAAGGCCTGGTGGGCAGAACCCAGACTATTGTTTTGGAAAACTTTTTGGCCCCCGTTGCCAAAGAGCATTTAAGAACATTTCCCTGGGAAGTTTGCCTTTTTCCCCAGCCACCCCAACTGGGGTTTTGGGGTTTCTCGAGGCAGTGATGCACACCCCTTTTGGGGGAAGGGATGCCCGGGAAGGGAAAAGGCCTTAGTCAAATTTGTTTTTGTTTGAGTTTTAATAGGGTTTTAAAAGACTTGTGGTTTGCCCCCTTAGGGTCGGCCCCCTTTTTTTCCTTCATTTCAGTTGGAAAAAGAAAACCGGAAGACCCCCGCCCCCTTTGTTATGAAGAGTTTTCCAAAAGTTTTTCAAAGTTTTTAAGGAAAAGGGCGAAGCTTTGGGGTTTTCCCACCCCAATCCTCCAAGTGTAAAATATAAAAACCCAAAACCCCGGGAAAGTTTTTCTTTTTAAATGGAACAATCCCCCCTGTATTTTTTTTGCTCCCATTTCCATAAGAGAACCCTTTGGGGCCCCTTGGGTCCTAGGCCAAAAAAACCAGTTCTAAAGGACAAAGTGAGGACCTGAAGAAAAAGGGGGAAAGAATACGAGATCCGTTCCCCCTTGATCCCCCGTATTCCTCCAAGGTGTCTTCTCCCCCAAGGGCCCTTCCTTCCTGGGTCCCACAACCCCTTTTGAAAACCCCAACACTCAAAAAAATTTATGATTCCCCTGAAATCAGTCTTTAAAAGGAAAAAATTTCTGTATGGAAGTTTCGAAATTGGGATAAGGTAAACCCTCCTAGTGCCACTGGGGGGTGTGGGGGGGCAAAGCAATGCAGGACCCTTCCCTGCTTTTTTGCCCATGTTTAAATTCCCAGCGGTTTTGTCAAGGTTTACTGCCCCCGAATGATTGAGAGTTGAGGTAGGGCTCAAGACCCCCAGTTCTTAAAGCAGCATTGGGGGGACCCCCTTTCCCGGGGATCCCCCCAGGAGCCCCAGTCCCGGGGGAACAAAACAGTCCCCCCTGGGAAAAACCAATCTGGTGAAATTCCCCAACAAATGTCCCCAAAGCTTCAGGAAAGCCCAAAGTCTTTCTTTTGCATTTAAAGGCCCCATATTTGGGAGTTTTTCCTTCGTTTTTCCCCAAAATTTTCCCTCTGGGCATCGGTCGAACCACAGGCCATTTGGATTGGTGTTGCTCTTGCCTAGCCGCCCCCATACTCACCGAACATAGGTGTATTTGCGGAAAGGCGACAGCTGAACAGTTCCGACTTCATGGTCTCGTGTGTCACACACCAGAAGGGAAGTATGGTAGACAGGAGGAGGTCAACGACATCATACCACAACCCGTTACCCAGCTCAACAGAAACTCCAAGTACAGTGGTCTGACAGAAGTCAAAGGCGCCCACAAGTCAAGTGCTTCCAAGCATTCCCAGTAGTTGTGGTGTTTGGTGGGACTTATATGTGCAGTAAAAGTTTTCTGTACACTCTCTGGATCTAAAATTTCACCTTCTATGAATGAAGATGTTAATGTACAGCAGTATTCCAGCCTAGAGAAAACAAGTGATTTGAAAAGGATCATCATTGGCTTGGCATCTCTCGTTTTGAATGTTTTCATTGTCCATCCTATTATTTTCTTTTTCAGTTGTGATCATGGCACTGATGTGATCTTTGAAAGTGAGATCCTCAGACATTACCACTACCAGGACCCTCACATTATTTTTTCGCTGTATTGTATGATCAGAGTTTGTAGTATACTCAGTTCTAATTATCTCCTCCAGTTTCCCATGTTAGATCTATCTACAAATTTATTGCTATAGCACAACTGTTTTAGCTGTTTCCGGAGATTTGTAGTGTTGTTCTTCTACTCTTCGATTTTTGAGCAATAGTGGCATGCCTTTTATAAGCCTCTGCACTCTCTTCCTTATCATTTGGAATTCATTTAGTGCTGCAATATCCTGTCTGTTTGCTTTAAATCTTTTTTAGCAACTGGTCTCTGAATTTCATATTATCTAATATCTCAGTAGTCATCCAGGGTTCAGTTCTTCGTTTAATCCTAACCTCTTTAACTGCTGCAATATTATTAAGAATGGCAGTGAACATTGTTTTGAATTTTTCCCAGGCATCATTTACTTCCATGTAACTTGTTATCACTGTCCAATCATAACTGTGTAGCATATTTACCAGTATTTATTTACTGTAGTTTTAGTTGACCTCATTTTTATTGTCCTGTGTAGGCCTATCTGTTCTCTAATGATTTTCCTGGTGCGGTAAATGATGAAATGATCACTAAGGCCTGTGATAATGACGCCTGACTGACTAATGTTATCAGAGTGGTTACAAAGTATATGGTAGAGAATGGTGTCTGAGAACTGTGTAATCCGGGTTGGTTTATTAATTAGTTAAGTATAACTGTTTAAACCTAGTATTTTCTTACACTTATTACATTGCCCATTATCTTGCTGTTGAAAACAGATATTGAAGTCTCCCAGTATTACTGTCTCGCAATTGTTATCAATTACTGACAAAACTCTTGAAAAGTCTGCTAAGAACTGGTCATGGGTGGGAGAGCGGTAACTAGTTCCTACTAAGATGAGTTTGGTCTTCAGAAGCAGAACTTCAAACCATAGAATATCCAGTTTATTGTCATTCAGATCAGGTCTTGTGTTGTAGAGTAAGTAATTTCTTATGTAGGCATATACTCCACCACCTTTTCTATTGCTATCTAAACATTTTATATTGTAACCTTCTATTCTGACCTCATCGTCAGTCACCGTATCATCCAACCAGCATTCAGAGATGAATATAACTGTCACCTTAGTTCTGTTAGCTAGAATCCTAATCTCTGTCAGTTTTGGAGAAAGTGATCTCCCATTGACATGAATAAAGTGAAGGCCTGTTTTCATAAAGCAGTCATAATCATCACTATATGACAAGGGGTTATTTATATTAAAATTAGGTAAATCCATATCATCACTGTGCCAAAGTGCATTTGTTACAAAGAAAATGAAATCTGGCGCCATTACCGTAACTAAAGCACATATCCATTATGCACACATATTTTACATAAGGTATATTTACTGTTCTTCTTTCGTACTTTAGTACAGTATATACATATGTCTGGTGGTGTTTGAGATAATGAGAATTGTTCTATTGTCTCACATTTACCTATATATGCATTACATATAGAGTTAAGGTTAGCATTGCAGCTACTAGACTGTAGTAGCTAGAATTGATATTAATGACGGTCTAGTAACTAGATCGCCATTATCACAGTCACTTATCTGCCTGTGGTCCTGAATTAGTTTGTATATCACTACTTAACAGCTCCATTGTAAGAGCTGTGCACCAATGTTTCTGTTTGAGTATGCGGTGCTGTCATACCTTGGGCAATATTGATATTTTTCGTTTTTGGTATGATGACAACTGTCGGCTTTCACTGTCCAGGATGTTATTACCCCAGTCGCCTTTTCCAATCCCGTGCCTGATTTTCCTTCTTCAGAGAATTGCAGCAGGAAGAAAATATAATTATGGCAGCCTGTACCCCTTCTAATGCCAGCCATGTTTAAATCTTTTTTATCACTTCAACATTTTTTTTAAAGAAACCGCTGATTGCTATTAGTCACCTAACAATGGCCTAGTTGCTACTATAGGAATCACCACTGATTACTAATAGATTTCCTGTTATCTTCACAAACCCACTACTCCCTCGCTTTTCCCTTACTTCACAAACTCCCTTCACTCTCACTTTACAGTCCGGCTGCAACTATCACACTTCTAACTCATTTCCATCCTGACAGGATAAAAGTTTTAATTAATGACATTATCTTCCAAATCCTCCTCAGTCCCATTTAGCTGGGCTGCATCTTGTTGTTGACTGGTCCTCACAGAAGTGATGTTTCAGCAATTTTTAAACGCACTGAGGAAAAAAAAGCAGCCACTACAACCTGACAGATCCTTGGAATTTTGTCGTTAGATTTGGCGTTTTCTCCTATGTTTCCTCCCATTGACACTGGTGCAGTTGCTATGATGGTCAGTTATTGCCAGTATAGTTGAGAACGTCACTTCGCTAGGTGTACATCTAGTAGCATGGTGTTTGAATGCCAGCAGTCCTCATTTCGTCAAATTTATCGGTTTTTGTCTGTCGCTATCGTCAGTTTTATGGGTCACTGTAGGTTCTATGTATGTTGGTGCAATATTACTTGCAGTAAGTCCATCACTAGGGTTTGGATCGGCCAGGGATTACAAAATTATAGGAGCCTCCTCGATCTGACATCACCATCGTGTAAAGATCAAGCCTGCCAGTGGAGTAATCAATGACGCTACAAAGCTTGCTCTTGCTGCCGCTGTAAAGACCTGCCTGCAGGTTAAATTTACAGCTATCCTTCCGCTGAAAGACTCCTTTATTGTCGTCTTTAGTGACGACCATGAAGCTTCTAAGTTCTTCGTTTTTCTTATTATGTCCAAGAATTTGTATTGATAAAGCCACTGGATGGCGAAACGTCTACAATAAAGATAACCAGATGTTGCACAAGTGTCTTAACTTTCATCTTGTCGGTATCGTATACCAGTCTTGCACAGCTTCTAAATTGATGGACGACACCTCTATGAAGACTCAGTGACCGACAGTTCGCCGTCTGTCCTTCACCTTTCCTGCTGGCGAAACGTTCAGTTTTTCGTCAAAACGGTTTGGACAAGCTTATCACTTCCTTATCGACTGAAGACCGTAGGACCTTTATCGACGAACATAACACTTGGGCCTCGATTGATAATATCACTAAAATTCAAAATGCTTCTACAATGATCAAGCTCACCTTCTCCAACATCGACATGGCTATCAGACCACTGGCTGATGGCCCAGCCATCTCTTCCTTTCATATCTATCCCAGACACATCGAGCCAGAGTGTTCTGCTCACGTCTCCCCATGCTGGACCTGCTCTTCGTATAACCAATCGACGCCTGACTGTCCCCTGAAAGGAAAGAAGTACTGTACCAACTGTGGAAAGGATGGTCGTAACTCCACAGAATGTTCCAAAACCATTACCACTCTTACCTGCCTCTGCAAAAAGAAGTACTCTCCCAGAAGATACAAGAAGAGAAGAACAACCAGAAATCACCGACATTCGCCGCCACCACTAAACTGCAGATGAATACCAAGAAAATCTTAAAAGAAAACACAACAACCATCTCCACCCAGCATTTCACTATCTCCACTTCTTGAAGCGGCTCCTTCAAAGGTGTTGTATTGTATGTTGTACGCTCATCTAGCCAATGCAGCCAACCCTGGCACCTTCAGCGCCTCCATAAATGAAATCTTCCTTCTCAACAATATGCCAGCCTTTACATTTCCTGACTCTCCACCATCAGCTGACATCATCAAAATTCTTCCAAACATCATCAGTTACCCGTCCCACGGCTCTAGCTGATAACTGCCCCAAACCTGAAGCTACACACAGTACACCTCTCCACTGATGCTGCCGACCCTCATTCACCTGCTTGTACCAACACAGACTCATCAAATGAATATATGTCTGAAGAAGAAGATATCGACAACTTTATCACATCAACTTGGGACAGTCTTACATTTTACACTGCACCATCAAATATCGACACCATGACCTGCGCTGAACTCGACAAAGCCCTTGGCGCAGGTACTGCCAAGTTCACACACCTCATCACTTCACTCTCACCCAACTTCTGGAATTCCTCAAGCCTCTTCGACCTTTGGAAACAAGACAAATCTTTACCACCTCTCTAGAAGAATTTTCAAGAGATTTGAGAATGGATCTCCTGCTAACCTGCCACCCTAATTGCTTCAAACACCACCACCTGATGTTCTTCCCTGCCTGCCTCGACCTGCGACTAATCCACTGCTACAAGACCAACGCAACTGAACCTGCTATTCATGTTCTCAAGTCTGCCCTGGCTCTTTTTTTAATATTAAGAACACTCCTCTACAGCGCTATTCTTCGTCTGTCCCATCTTCCCCGCTCAACCCATTAGGATCTTACCTGCACTTGTTCGTTTGTTCGTTTATTTGCCACTGTTATGTTGTAGAAGGTTCTAAGTACATTCAACAGATCGGCAATTTCAGCCTAGACAAAGCACAACTTAAATAGGATCATCATTGGTTGTAGGCAGGAGGATGAAGGTGATAAACTTAGACAACTTGCCCCTAGGTCTGCCATAGCTCCGTCACACTACTGGGAACCACTGTCACTACCTGTGAGCTGTATTTCACGTTTTTCACGTGGGGTAGCTGGCGTGAGGCAAACCACGTCGCCTACGTTTACCGAGATAAACGTCAGGGCAGCTGGCGAGGTAAGAACGATGCAGGATGCATAGACTGGAAAAGTGGTTTATTGCATAACGGCAATAAACCACATTGCATTCCATGTGGTTTATTGCAGTAACGGCATCCCAGAGCCAAGGTTCCTAGGGGAGCGCAGGTGTTTTTCGATTTTGGTAAAATTTCCCCCAAGGAAAATTCTGGCAAAAAAATTATGAAAAGGAGTTAAAAGGTAAACACGGGTAGAAAAAATTGCACAAAATTAAAATAAATAAGGTATTAAACAACACTAAACTGGGTTTGGCAAGCACAGTTTAAAAAAATTGCGGGTGCTAGCAGTTGAAAATTAAAAAACGAAAAAAAAAAAAGGGTAATTCATTGAAAAGGGGAAGTTGGCACAAAAAAAGATATCAGAGTATGGAAAAAGTCCCAAAAAAATAACAGAAAAAAAATACACTGTTCCAAAATTTCCCTATATTCCCACAAAAATAAAATTAAAAAAAATGAAAAATTATTAAATTCAAGAATAGGAAAAGGTTTAAACTGGTGTTACCCGGGTGTAAAACTGGCAAAAAAAAAAAAATTTGAAACAATCTCAAGGTAAAAATTTAAAATTAATTTCCAAAAGGGAAATTTTTGGGGAAATTAAGGGTAAAAAAGCGGGTTTCCCCAAAAATAACTCAATGATTGGGAAATACAAAATAGAAAAATTGAAATTTGCACATAGGTTGAATTTTTCACTGAAAAAAAATAGAATATATGTAGGGGCAAATAAATGGGGAAACAGAAAAAAAAGTTTAAGGGGCTAGGCACAGATTGTATCATTTGCAGGTGAATAAACTAATACAAAAGTACTTGAAGATTACACTTATTAAAAGAAAAGAAACACTAACAAAAAAGCAGTGCGGGGTTTGTCAACAATCTGGGGCTAACTTTTTGCGGGGTGAACCTAACAAAATAACAGCCACAGGGAATACATGAAGACTGTATATAGAGGTAAAGTGTATAAATGGTTAACATTTGAAAAAAAATTTTAAATCAATAACTGGGGTTGCAAGAAGAAAATAAAATTTGGGAATTTTTAAAATGTAGGATCCCAAAAATTTAATTTTTTACAAAATTTAAGAACTGTAGGTAAAGGGGCAAAATTTTGCACTGATGACACTGAACAATTTATTTAAATTTAGGGGCTTAAAGTAACTGTACTGTATTGGTGCGGACATTTTAAAAAATTTTAAAAACAAAATATTAAAAAAATGCTGGGTTAAGTCACTGTTATTTTAATTTTGGGGGGGAGTGCAGATGGACAAAAAGGTACGGGGTACGGGCAGGTCCTAAAATTTTTCAGTGAGCTCTAGAACCCCAAAAAACGCCTGGGAGCATTTGAAATACTGAAAAGGGGTTTTCAATGTCGTAAAAAAAAAATTTTAATCAAAAGGGATTGGGGAAAAGAACAGGAAGGCCCGGGGGTTTAACCTTGGAGGTTTTAAGAATTGGGAAACCCGTGGATCCCCGGCCCGTGACCACAGCTTGTTTTGGGTTTGTTTACCGGGCAAGCGTGTCGGGGCGCGCTGACTGACGGGCGGCTTCAGCACACGGAAACGAAACATTTACTGCATTTAACTCGAACTTTGCTAAAAAAGTTTTAAGTAAAACTTTGAACGGGGACGAAAAATTTTAAACTGAAAACAAATCACGGGGAAAAAACAAAAACCTGGTGATAACTGGGAAAAAAAACAGAAAGGGGAAAAAGGGAAAAAAAAAAATTAAAACTGGGCAACCCAAAAAAAAAACTGCACTGGTGGAGTTACGTGGGACCCCGGGTAGTTGTAGCCCTATGATGAGTAACGAGCTGCGTAGACGCAAAACTTTGCTGGTTTTGGGGCAAAAGCCAACGGGTTTCCCACGGGGTTTTAAGCCGGGTTTAAAACCCTTTTTTGGGGGGAAACTGGAAGAACACAACACACATGGACGGGAAAAAGGCCCGTCGTTGCGTACAGAAAAAAGCCGGGTTGGGGTTTCCCCCCACGCTGATTAGGTAAAACCCAAACCCCCAAAGAGCTGCCTCGTGGTCCTCTTTGGACCCACACGAACCCCAACACACAAAGGGACCTCCCTTTAAAACTTCTTGTAGCTAAAAGGGGGGTTTGGGACGCTTTTAGGAGGAAAGGAGAATGGTGTTTGGAGAGTATTAAAGGGGCTTTTAGAGGGGGTGATGGGGTTGAACACGTGCCCTGCTAAGGCTGGAGATACCCCGTGACCCTATGTCCAGTTTTTGGGGGGAAAAAAAATCTAGGACGAAGTTTTCTACCCTGGGGGTCCCCGGTCAAGACGCGGGGAAAAGTAACAGAAAAACTCTTTAGGCCAACAGGTCCCGGTTGGTTGCGAGGATAAATTTTGGGACGGGCCCTTTGGGACCGAGGGTTTGTTGACCCCCACCCCCTAAAGAGGCTCCCCCAATGCCGTTGACTCCGCTGTCCCCACTTTTTATTGCTGTTCTTACTGTTGAACAGCGGTTTGTGCCGATAAAGGTACCCGTGGGTACCCAAGATACGGCCGTGGACTAGATTGGTTTTAATGGGGTAGGAGGGAGTCCCACAAGGGGCCAGTTTTGGGGGGAGTGACCGCAAGCCATTTCCGTGGGGGGGAAAAGTACTTGTGTACGTCAAGCCCGGTCGGTCCAGGGGGTGAGCGGGAGGGGTCTGTGCTTCCCCGACCTAGGTAGGCCTACAGAGGGCAGAATGAATGCCGCGAAATTTTAAAAATATTTCAGGGGCGGGGAGGCTAGGCTGGTGCTCTGACAGAAACGGCTGCTACGGGAAATCACAGGGGTTAACCCAAGAAAAATTTTCCACTAAAAACGAAAAAAAAATTTGCTCACGGTGAAAAAAAAATGCCCAAAGGGGTAACACAGAGGGGCAATCAAAAATAATTACAAGTGAGGGCACTGTTGCTAAAAAAGATGGGGCCACACCCCCAAGCACAAGAGAACAGCGCACCCAACAAGGGACACAATAGTCTTTTCAAAAACCCAACCCCAAAGGAAACCTCATCACTGGAAAACAAATTTTTTTGCCAAAATCAGAAGTCTAAAAGGGGCATTAGTGCTTTTCTAGCGGGGTCTGAAAAGGGTTTAAAAGGGGGAAAATTAAAACCATAACCCCCTTAAAAAAGATTGTAAACCAAAAAATTGGGCACATCTCCCCCAATTCTTTTTTCCGATTTTAATAACCTTCGCCCAAAAACGCCTGGCTGGGCAGAACCCGACTCATTGCTTTTGGGTAACACTCTTTGCCACTCTTTCCCAAACCCCCCCCCCCCAGCTTTAAGAAACATTTGCCAAAGAAGCTGCCATTTTTTCCCCCAGCCAAAACCAACTTTTTTGGGGGTCTCCAAAGGCAGTGATGACACACCCCATGTAAAAAGGGGACTGACCAGAAGACAAGGCCTTAGTAAAAGTACCTTTATTATGAGTTTAAAAAGGTAAAAAGCCCATGTGGTCTTGCCCCCAAATTAGGGATCTTTTCCCCATTTTTTTTCCCTTCTTTCAGCTGGTGACACAAATGAAGACCCCTGCCACCTTTGAATGAAGAGCTTCAAAAGTATATAAAAGTTTTAAAAGCCCAAGGCAGAAGTTTTGGGGTTTTCATCCTCAATCCCTCCAAGTTTTGAAATCTTAAAACAAACCGGAAAAGTAATCATTACTTTGCGAACAATCCTCCCTGTAGTCATTGTTTCCACTCCACCCAAGAGCCCCTTTTGGAGCCCCCACGGGGGGGAAACTAGGCCAAAAAACACATTTCCCTAAAAGGCCCAAAGTGAATGCCCTAAAAGGGGAAAGGAAAAAAATTTACGAGATCTGATGCCCTTGATGCCCCGTATTTCCTCACAAGGTGCCCTTACTCTGCCAAGACTCACTTCGAGGTGCACCCCCCATTTTTGGGACAACCCAACACTCAACAAATATGACTTACTCCTGAAATAGTCTTTAAAAAGGGCACTGAATTGCCCACTGGAAAAATCAGAAATGGGTTTCGGGAAACCCCTCCTAGTCCACTGGGAGGTGTAGGGTGGCGCAAAGCAATAAAAGGGCACTCTACCTGCATTTTTGCCTTCTTTTTTGATTTCCAGCGGATTATCAAGGATACGCCCCCCAAAATAAAAAAATTTGAGAGATGAGGTGGGAACCCAAGACCCCACTTTTCATTGAAGAAAGCTTTGGGGTGGGAAAAAACCTTTGGGCCGACTCCTCCAGGAGACCGCCCCCTCCCAGAGAGCACAAACAGCCCCAATGGGACAAACCTTTCTTGGTAAAAATTTTGCCAACAAAAGGGCTCCCCCAAAAGGTTTCAGGAAAAGACAAAGCCCCTTTCCCCCTAGCAGAAAAGGGCCCCCCCAATTTTTGGAGTTTTTTCCCTCTATTTGTTCCCAATTCCTCTCTGGGAAACTCGGCTCGAACCACGGGGCCAAATTTGGATTGGTTTTGTTTCTTGCCTAGCCCCCCCATAACTCCCCGAACTAGGTGTATTTGCGGAAAGGCAAACAGGGAACAGTTCCGACTTCATTTTTTCTTTGTGCCCACACACCAGAAGGGAAGTATGGTGACAGGGGGGGGGGTCAACAAACATCTTACCACAACCCTTTTCCAGTCAACGGGAAAACTCCAAGACAGTGGTCTGACAAAAAGTCAAAGGCCCCCCACAATTAAAAGGGGCCTTCCCAAGCATTCCCATTTTATTGTGGTTTTTGGGTTTGGGACTTTATGTGCAGTAAAATTTTTTCTGTAAACTCTCGGGATCTAAAAATTTAACCCTTCTTTTGAATGAAGATTTTGGGGGTACAGCAGTTTTCCAGCCAAAGGGGAAAACAATTGTTTAAAAAAGGATCATCATTGGTTTGGCATCTCTCGTTTTGAATTTTTTCATTGTCCATCCTATTATTTTCTTTTTCAGTTTGTGATCATGGCACTGATGTGATTTTTGAAAGTGAGTTCCTCAAAACTTTTACCACCCCCGGCCCCTCACATTATTTTTTCGCGGTTTTGGATGATCAAGTTTTTTTTATATACTCATTTCAAAATTATTCCCCCAGTTTCCCTTATTAGATCTTTTCTACAAATTTTTTGGGCTTTAGCAAAACTGTTTTAGCTTTTTTCCGGAGTTTGATAGTGTTTTTTCTTCACTCTTCGATTTTTGAGCAATAGTGGCTCCCTTTTATAAGCCCTGCACCTTTCCCTTTTTTCTTTTTGGAATTCTTTTTAGTGCGGGCAATTTTCCTGTCTTTTTTGTTTTAAATTTTTTTTGGGAAAACTGGCCCTCTAAATTTCTTATTATCTAATATCTCAGTATCACCCCAGGGTTCAGTTCCTTTTTAATCCTAACCTTTTTAAACTGCGAAATTATTATTAAGAATGGCATTTTTGGAAACCCATTTTTTTAAATTTTTTCCCCCAGGCATCTTTTAAACTTCCATGAAAACTTTGTTATCACGGGCCAATCAAACTGTTTTTGATATTTAAAATTTTTTTACTTTTAGTTTTTAAATTTTGACCCTTTTTTTATTGCCCTGTGTACCCCCTTATCTGTTTCTAATGATTTTCCGGGTGCGGAAATTTTGAGAAAGATAAATAAGGCCTGTGATAATGACGCGACTGACTAATGTTATCAGAGTGGTTTCAAAGTATATGGTAGAGGGAAAGGGGTTCCCGAGGAAATGTGTAAAACCCGGGGTTTGGGTTTTTTAATTTTTTAAGTATTAAATGTTTAAAAACCCAGTATTTTCTTACACTTATTACATTGCCCCTTATCTTGCTGTTGAAAACAATATTGAAGTCCCCTAAATTTCTGTCTCGCAAAATTTTTAAACAAATTTCTGGGCAAAACTCTTGAAAGGGCTGGGTAAGAACTGGTTCCCTGGGGGGGAGACGGTAAAATAGTTCCTACTAAATGAGTTTTGGGCCCTTTAGAAGGGAAACTTCAAACCATAGAATATTTCCCGTTTATTGTTTATTCAGATCAGGGGCTTGTTTTTGAGAGTAAGTAATTTCTTATTGGGATATACTCCACCACCTTTTCTATTTGCTATCTAAACATTTTTTATTGTAACCTTCTATTCTGCCTCTCGTCAGTACCGTTCATCCCAAACCCGCATTCAGAGTTTAATAAACTTTCACCTTTGTTTTTGTTAGCTAGGGAAACCTAACTCTGTTATTTTGGAGAAAGGGTTTTTATCTCCCCCTTGACATGAATAAAGGTGAAGGCCGTTTTTCATAAAGCAGTCATAATCAAACACTAATGACAAGGGGTTATTTATATTAAAAAATTTGGGAAATCCATAAAAAAATCCCCTGTGCCAAAGTTGGGAAATTTTTACAAAAAAAATGAAATCTGGGGGCCCTTACCGGAAAATCGCACTTAAACCATTATGCCCCCACCTATTTTTCAAAGGTATATTTATGTTTTCTTTCGTACTTTAGTACAGTTTATAATAGTCTGGTGGTTTTTTGAGATAATGAAATTGTTCTATTGTCTCCCATTTTTCCATATATGCAAATTTCATATAGGTTTTAAAGGGAAACATTTTCCTACTAGGGCCCGTATAGCTAGAAAAGATATTAATGGGCGGTCTAGTAACTAGAAACGCCATTTTTCACAGTCACTTATTGCCCGTGGTCCTGGGAAATTTTTTTTTTATATCATATTAACAGCTCCTTGTAAGAGCTGTGCCCCCAAAGTTTCTGTTTGAGTAAAGCGGGGTGTCAAACCCTTTGGGGAAATTGGGAAAATTTTTCGTTTTTGGTATGATGACAACTGTCGGGGGTTTCACCCGTCCAGGTTTTTATTTTCCCCAGTCGCCTTTTCCCCCTCCCCGTGCCTGATTTCCTTTCTTAAAAGAATTGCAGCGGAAGGAAAAAAATAAAATTTTGGCAGCCGGGCACTTCTAATGCCCGCCATGTTTACCCCTTTTTTTCACTTTAACATTTTTTTTTAAAAAAACCGCTGTTGCTATTAAATCACCTTCAATTTGGCCCCAGTTGCTACTATGGAATTTACCACTGATTACTAATAGATTTCTGTTATCTTCCCCAAAACCCCCTACTCCCCTCGCTTTTCCTTTCTTCACAAACTCCCTTCACTCTCACTTTACAGTCCCGGGTGCAACTAACACACTTTTAAACCCTTTCCATCCTGACAGGATAAAAGTTTTAAATTTAAAACATTTTCTTCCAAAATTTCCCCCTCATCCCATTTAGCTGGGGCTGCATCTTGTTTGTTACTGGTCCTCACAGAAGTGAGTTTCCCGGGAATTTTTTTAAAAACACTGAGGAAAAAAAACACCACTTTCAACCTGACAGAAACCCCCGGAATTTTGTCGTTAGATTTGGCGTTTTTTCCTATTTTTTCCCTCCCATTGACACTGGTGCAGTTGCATGATGGGGTTTAGTTATTGCCAGTATAGTTGAGAACGTCACTTCGCTTGGTTTTACTTTTAGTAGCCCGCTGGGGTTTGAATGCCAGCAGTCCTCCCTTTCTCAAAATTTTAAACGGTTTTTGTTTCCCCTATCGTCGGTTTTTTTGGGTCATGTAGGGTTTTATGTTTGTTTGGGGCAATATTACTTTTCAGTAAGCCATCCTAAAGGGGGGGGATCGGCCCAGGGGGTTACAAAATATTGGAGGCCCCCCCCTCGATTTTGACATCCCCCATCTGTAAAGATCAAGGGCCCGCCAGTGGAGTAACAATGCGCTACAAAGCTTTTCTCTTGCTGCCGCTGTAAAGACCTGCCTGCGGTTTTAAAATTTAAACTATCCTTTTCCCCTGAAAAACTCCTTTATTGTCCCTCTTTAGTGGGCGACCATGAAGCTTCTAAGTTTTTCGTTTTTTTTTTTATGTCCAAGAATTTGTATTGGTAAAGCCCCTGGATGGCCCAAAAAGTTCCCACAATAAAAATAACCCCGATGTTGCCCCAAGTGTCCCTTTAAATTTTAATCTTGTTTGGTATCGTTTAAACCCGTCTTGCCCCAGCTTCTAAATTTATGGACGACACCTCTATGAAGACTCAGTGACCGACAAATTTTGCCGGGCTGTCCTTCACCTTTTCCCGCTGGGGGAAAAAAGTTCAGGTTTTTGTTTAAACGGTTGGCAAACTTATTTATTCCTTTTTCGGGTGAAAAAAAACCCTAGGACCTTTATCGAGAAAATAAAACTTGGGGCCTCGATTGAAATATCACAAAAATTTAAAATGCTTTACATTGTTCAAGCTCAACCCTTTTCCAACTCGACTGGGGGGGGTACAGACCACTGGCCCGATGGCCCAGCCATCCCCTTCCCCTTTTAAAATTTTATCCCAGAACATCGAGCCAAGTTTTTGCTCACGTCCCCCCCCATGCGGGCCCTGCTCCCTTTGTATAACCAATCGAAAAGCCCCCGAATGTCCCCCGAAAAAAAAAGAAATACTTAAACCCAAATGTGGAAAGGATGGTCCCTAAATCCACAGAATTTTTTTCCAAAACCCCTTACCACTCTTACCCCGCCTCTGCAAAAAAAAGTACTCTCCCAGAAATACAAGAAGAGAAGAAAAAACCAGAAACACCGACATTCGCCGCCCCACTAAAAATGCAGATGAATACCAAGGGAAAAAATTTAAAAACAAAAACAACAACCATCTCCCCCCCAGCCTTTTTTACTATCCCCCATTCTTGAAGCGGCTCCTTTAAAAAGGGGTTGTATTTTATGTTTTAGCTCATCTAGCCAAAGGGAGCCCAAAACCCCGGGCCCCTTTAGCGCCTCCATAAAAGAAAACTTTCCCTTTTTCAACAATATGCCAGCCTTTACATTTCCTGATCTCCACCATAGTGACATCAACAAAAATTTTTCCAAACTTTATCAGTTCCCGTCCCACGGCCCCTAAACTGATTTAAATGCCACCCAAAACCCAAGCTACACCACAGTACACCTCTCCACTGATGCTTGGGCCCACCCTCAAATTCCAAACCCGCTTGTACCAAACAAAAGACTCATCAATTTGGGGTTTTATGTCAAGAAGAAGATATCGACAACTTTATCACATCAACTTGGGACAGTCCCACATTTTCACTGCACCATCAAATAAACGACCCCCATGACCTGGGGGGCTGAACTCGAAAAAGCCCCCTTTGGGGCAGGGGGACTGCCAAGTTCACAAAACCCCCATCACTTCACTCCACCCCAAATTCTGGAAATTTCCCCAAACCCCTTCGACCTTTGGAAACCCAAAACAAATCTTTTCCACCTCTCTAGAAAAAATTTTCAAGAGTTTTTAGAAAGGACTCCCGCTAACCTGCCACCCCAATTGCTTCAAAAACCCCCCACCGGTTTTTCTTCCCGGGCCCGCCTCGACCTGCGGGGGAATTTCCCCTGCTACAAACCAAAAGCAACTGAACCTGCAAATTTTGTTCTCAAATCCGCCCCGGCCCCTTTTTTTAATATTAAAAACACTCCTTTTACAGGGGCTATTTTGTCTGTCCCATCTTCCCCCCCTCAAAAACCCCTTAGGATCTTAACCCCACTTGTTCGTTTGTTCGGGTTTAAATTTTCCAATGTTATGTTGTAGAAAAATTTTAAGTAATTCAAAAAGATCGGCCCAAATTTCCCCCTAGGAAAAAAGCACAACTTAAATAGGATCATCATTGGTTGTAGGCGGAGGATGAAGGTGTAAACTTAGAAAAAACTTGCCCGGTCTGCCCTAGCCCGTCACATACTGGGGAAACCCCTGTCACTACCCCGTGACTGTTTTTTCACGTTTTTTTACGTGGGGGAGCTGGCGTGAGGCAAACCAGTCGGTACGTTTACCGGAAAAAAAAGTCAGGGCAGCTGGCGAGGTAAAAACGTGCAGGATGCATTGGGCTGGAATGTGGTTTTATTGCCCGTAAAAGGCCCTTAACCACATTGCATTCCATGTGGTTTATTGCCAGTAAAAAAGGCATCCCGAGCCAAGGTTCCTAGGGGAGCGCAGGTTTTTTGTTCAGATTTTCGCCCGGCAAAGAAAAAAAACAGGTGTTAAGTCACAAGGCCCCTTAGTTGCCTAGTCCGGGGTTTGGGGGGTGCTCTGGGAAACGGCCTATGGAGACCCGCTTCCCGAGCAGTAGTTATGGGAAACAGATATGGGGTAAATAGACCGTTTACACTTTCACTATGAGAGCAAAAGGTTGATCCAAGTTTCTTGCTTTCAAAAAAGAGTGATTTCAGTGCAGATTTGGGATCAATCCCTCTAGCATTCATTTTAAGAAGTAAGTACAGGTTCAAACGTTTCCAGTAATATAAATGTTAATGCCCTAAAGCTTCTCAGTATATTTACTAGATCTCAATTCGCTCACTTAAAAGGGGTTGTTAGTGTACAGATATTTCAGCCGAGAAAGAACAAACTACTTAAATAAGATCGTCATTGGTTTGGTCTGTGTGAGGTATTTGTTGGGCCAAAAAAATGTAAATATATGAAATTAGTCTCTTAAAAATTTATATTATCAACTGTAACTTTCAAATCATTATGAAATTATATACACTTATAAATACTAATATTGCTATAAAAAGATGTGGAACCATGCTACTGAAGCAACTATTAAAATTTCAGCAATATCGGTTGGCAACCTTGAATTATACAGATTTTTCACTATAATATAGGCACCCCTGTGGCAAGACATGATGGAGTAGTGATGATGAAAGTGTTTTTTTTTTTTTCGGTCACCCGACCCTAAAAAATGGCCGCGTGTTAATAAAAAAAATTACTTCTACCCTACTATTAAAAACTGCTCCCACTACCCCACTACTTCATTACTTTGATTTCATACTTTCCACCATTTCTACTAATACTATAACTACTACTATTATTACAATACTACCACTACTTTGCTTCACTGTTATTACTACTACCACCGCTAACTAACCTACTATTACTAATCTATATTACTACTACTACCACCTCTATTACTACTACTATATTACTACTAAACCCCCCTGCATTATAATAATACAGTATTTTTATACATTTTCTCCTATTATATATGTAACTAAATCATTTTACACTGTTTTTTGTGATTAAAGTAAATTTGATAATCATAAATTTCCTATTAAAGAATGATGTAACTAGGCTTGAACACTGTCTTTTTATAATGACTTAAATAACCAGATCATTTTACACTGTCTGCTATAATCAATGTACCCAAATATTGATGCCTTCTGTAATGAATAATGTAACCATATCATTGTCACTTCTTCAATAATGAATGTATTAACCAATCATTTACAGCTATAATGTTCATTATTGACTTTGTTTGGTACAATAAATTAACTAAATTAAATGACATCCCTCAAAAAAAAGGGAAAATGTAACAAATATTGTTCTGCTTATCATTCTATATGGTAAATGTAATAATTTTTATTTTTCATTATCGGGTACGTGAAAAAAATGAAACCACATTTGTCTGCTAAAATAAATTTAAATTTTTTACCAACATTAACATTGCTAATTTGATTAATTTAACCATTCATTTTCATTATCTGCTATAATAAGGGTTTAATCAAAATTGTACGAAATTTCATTACAAATATAATAATACAACATACTTTTAATTGATTTGGGGGCTGAAATTTTTTTTATGTAAATTGTTTGCTTAAAAATACGTGGAGGGAGGGAGCCAGTTTGTGGTTTTCCCATACATTTTGAGTGAAGGAAGAACCAACATGGTTGGCAGGGGCTAGTTTTGCCAACATAATCGTGATATCCACCAGAGTTTAAACAGAGTAGTGAAAACCTCTGCAGCAACCATTGCTTCGGGACAAAAAGATCTGCTCTCCAACAGTTTTTTAACACTTTCCCCCCCCTCTATCCCTCCATCAATCGTGTTATGTGCGACTTCTAAACTATTGTTTTGGGGATCATGAAATTGTTTTCATTTGGAGGGAATGCAAGAGGGGGGCTGGCTTGCCCCTTTTCTGTCCCACCGGGGGGGTCATCAAGGAAGTCAGAGAAGGCCGCTCTCCCACCAGTGAGCTCATTATCTGGTTCTTGGATGAACGTACCCTATCTGGGCACTACAGAATCTCTCCAAAGGCGTCAGAAAAAAAATTAAGACATTCGAGAGAGCACCGAATGCAAAATAGTTTCTACTAATCGACAGATCATTGAAGATGTTAGGGCTGTTTTACGAGAAGCACGAGCCAACACATCTCTTGGTTCTCCTCTTGGGCCCATGCCATTGATCTGATCCTAGAAAAGAAAATCTTCAGGCCTCAGTAAAGATGGAAGACGAGGAATAAAAGGCACTGATACATATGCTGCCTTCTACCTACTCACCAGTGCCTTCCAAAATCCCCCAGCCTTCGCAGTCCAAAACTCAACGAGTGGTGACTCCACTCCTTAAGACATACTAGAAGAGTGTAACTGAATATTTACCATGAAAGATGGACAGTGTTGCAAACTCACATTCCAGTCAGGCTTGGAGGGGCTGGGATCACAAATCCTCCCAGATTGCCCCTACCAGCTTTTCCGATCCTCTTCCACAGCATGAACGAGTTAATGAAAGAAATTCTTTCCGGACAACTTCAGTGACTCAGCAGGAAATTCAGGACTCCTAGCTGTGCTATTACCATCACTTAATGAGGGAGACCTCGCTGCTCCAGCACCAAAACTCTTCAGTACTGCCAACAAACAGTCAAGTTGGGAGGTTGCCAACATGTTGCGGCTGTAACTTCTGACAGGAGACTGTGCCTGTCTGCAAGCTCTGAGCATACCTCACTCTGGGGACTTGCATGGCAAGTTTCCCCTATGAGATGGCAACGGGAACAGCCTCGATCCTAAGACGCCTCTGTTTGCAATGGGTCTCTACCTTACTGCACAATTCACGAATATACGCGTATTTGTGGCGATGCACAAGCCAACCAATATGGGTCTACATGTCTTAACTGCTCCAATACCAGACTCAATGAATCAACAACATCAAAAGCGAAAGCATGCTACAGCTGGATGTAATGTATTTGTGTGTGTGTGTGTGTGTGTGTGTGTGTGTGTGTGTGTTGTGTGTGTGTAGCCGAATAGGTAAAACTGGCAATTAGCAAGAACTCCTCACTTAAAATTACAAGTCCTTTTCTAAAATTTTATTTTATTCATTTAAAGAAATGTGTAGACAACCTTTAACTGACAGAGCACACAGCTAGCCGTCCCTGCTCTGACTAGTTTCATATTTCAGCGGCATTCAGTGAGCTGCCCTCATGTAGGCCTACCTAGGTCGGTGGGACGCACAGTCCACCTCTCGTCACGTCCTGGACGCGTCCCGACTTGACGTAACACTAAGTACACCCCCTCCACGACTGGCATTGCGGTGCACTTCCTCACACTGCCTCTTGTGTACTCAACGTCCTACCCGATTAAAGCCAATCTAGTCCACGGCCTGTATCATTGCTACCTACGCTACCCTTCATCAGCACTAAAAAACCGCTGTTCAGACACAAGAACTTAATACAGTGGTGACAGCGGAGTCAGCGGCATTTGAGCCTCTTCAGGTGCGGGATCGGTCGACGGCCAGTCCAACATCATCCGTCGTCATCCAACGCACCTGCTGGCCTAAAGAGTTATCTGTTACTCCAGCGTCTTGACGGACCCGAGATAGATCTTCGTCCTAGATTTTTCCCACAAAAATCTGGACATAGCCACGGTGCATCTCCAGCCTTAGCAGTCACGTGTTCACCTCATCACTCCTCTCTACAAGCCCTTCAACACTCTCCAGCACCATTCCCTGCCTCCTACAGCGTCCCTACGCCCTTCTTCAGCTACAAGAAGTAGAGGGTGAGGTCGTTTAGTGTGTGGTTCGTGTGGCTCCACGCGTGACCACGAGCAGCTCTGGGGTTGGTTTATACCCTAAATCGCGTGTAAACACACCAGCCTCTATACCAGCTTAACTGCTACGGCATAAAGACGTCCTTCTGCCGTCCATGTGTGTTGTGTTCTTCCAGTTCCTCCAAGACGTTCTACCTTGCTTAACCACGTGGGAACCCAGTTGGCTTAGCCCTTAGCCAGCAAAGTTCAGCGTCTACAGCAAGCTCGGTGACACTCATCGAGTGCCTACAACTATCAGCGTCTACGTTCGCCAGGCCAGTTGCGTTTTTTTTTTTGTGTTGCCCAGTTTAAAGTTTTTTTTTTTTCTCCTTTCCCTTGCTGTTTATTCCCAGTTCATCCACAGTTCTGTTTTCCCAGTGATTTGTTAAAGTCACAAAACTTACTCGTCCCAGTTCAAAGTTTCACTTGTCACGCTTGTTTAGCACGTTCGAGTAGTGCAGTAAATGTTGTTCTCGTGTGGCTGAGCCGCGTCAGTCAGCGCGCCCAGGACTCGCTTGCAGTGTAACAACCATACACAGCTGTGGTTCACACGGGGATCCACGTCCTAATATCTTATACCTCCACAGGTTAGCCCGGTTCCTGCTGGTTCTTCCCAAGTCCATTCTGATAAGTTTTTTTCTAGACATTGAAGGCACCATAGCAGTCATACAAATGACTACGAGGCGTGTAGTGTTACTGGAGCATAGCCACGTACTTCGTCCATCTGCACTCAAAGTTAAGTATAACAGTGGGGTCTTACCTTGCATTCTAATATTTGTGGACTTAATTAACTGTCCTGCACCAATACAGGTAGTTTACTGATGCCATACGTCGTAAATTGTTCAGTGTCATCAGAGCACATTTTGCCACTTACCTATAGCGTATATTTTGTAATTTATTTTTGCCACTCCTACATTTTAAATTCCGGTTTTGTTTTATTTGCTTCTTGACATCATTATTGATTTAAAGTTGTTCCAGTGTTAACCATTATACGATTTACCTCTCACATTCTGGTTTTTTCATGTATTCCGGTGTGTGTTATTTTTTTAGTTGCACCTGCAAGTTAGCCAAGATTGTTGCCACCCTTGCACTGATTTGTTTGTTAGTTTTTTTTTCTTTTAATAAGTGTAAGCTTCAAGTTCTTAAGTATTAGTATATTTACTACACGTGATACAATCTGTGCATAGCCATGAAATTTTGTTTTTTGTTCCCCCATTTATTTGCCTACATATTTTGCTATGTGTTTATCAGTGATATTCACCTTAGGTGATTGCATTTTGCTATTTTTTATACCCAAGTCATTGAGTGTATTTTAGGGAACCTGCTTTATTTACATTAATTACCAAAAATTCCTTGTGAAGTTAATTAGGTTTTGACCTTGGAGATTGTGCAAATATTGTTCTTTGTGCCAGTGTACACCCTGCTTAACAACACCAGTTAACCTTTGCATATTCTTGAATTTAATAATCTGCATTTTTTAATAAATTTTTTTTTGTTGTGCAATTTAGCAAGTCTGGATACCAGTGTATTTTTTTTTTTCTGTGATTTTTGGCACTATTTCATACTCTGATATCTTTTCTGTGGCCAATTCCCGTGTGCAAAGTGAAATACCCTTTTTTTGGAGTTTCTATTTGCAACTGCTAGCACCCGCAATCTTTTTAAACTGTGCTTGCAGCCTCAGTTTAGGGTTGTGTAGGTTGTACCTGATTTGTTTTTATTTTGTTGCAATTTTTTGTACCGGTGTTACAGTTCAACTCCTTTTCATAATATTTTGGTGCCGATTCCTGAGTGAAATTATGGGACTATCCTTTAGCTCATTTTGTGCACTTCCCTGTAGGACATTCACGTGCATACATCTCTTAGTTTGTGTTCAGAGTGTATCACTATTTCCCTTTTTATTGTGGTTTTGCTCAAATTATTTCTATCACTAAGCAGTTTTAACCCTAGTACCTGTGGTGCTGAGTTCTCTATTTGACTTCTGTTTGAATTGTAGCCAGGGCATTCCAATTTTGCTATGTTCCTGTTTACCTCTTCGTGACTACTTGCATTTGAACAATTGACGTTCATGACTAGGACACGCAGTGGCCATGCCAGTTAGTCCAGATTCTGCTGGTGCCAGCAATGGTTGCCTCAGCCAGCGTGGAGCACGCGGCCGGGCATCGAAGCTCCCAGCGACAGGTGGTCAACTTCGGTGGTCAAGCTGAGACCACCAGTGGGCCGGCTCATCGTCCATTCGGACCTTATTTTTGACGGTTGTGCAAATAGTTTAGAGCCATGGCTGCAGTCAGTCGAGGCGACTGTTTTCAGGCTCGATTTAATAGCCCAACGGATACACAGTACAATTGTGCTGCTGTTGCAGCAGTGGATAGTCTACCAGGGTGATAAAAGGTGCCTTTGTGCAGGCTCAAGCGCGTTGTAAGATTCAGTCTTGGGGTGACTTAAGGAGGAATTTAGGCGTTATTTTCCGGCGTAGTCGCCAACGCCTAACATTGACATCGTTACCAGCGTCTTGGCCGAATGTCAATACCGGCACGAATGCCCCTGGCTTGCGGTTTGCGGTTCGAGCAAGCCGCCCAGGGACTTTTTGATTTTTTCCGTCAACTTCACTAGTGGGTGGATGGTGATGGCCGTTTGGCTACTAAAGACATCATCCCCATGCTGCTGTCGGCATTCATGCGGAGGGCTTCGCCCAACCGCTGGGCTGCCATTGATGCGCTAGGACTCGGCCCTCAGCACGGACGTCCTGGGTGATATGACGCCCATCGACTCTCGCTCAAGCCGCCTTCCGAGCAAGGCAAGGTTGCCGCTTTGCGGATGATCCCTTACCCATCCTTCCAGCGCCGTTCCACAGTGACCCCGCTGGTCGCATGCCGGAAGTCACTTTTGTGCTGCTGTAGACAGCCAGCCCACAAAGTTTCTGACCCCAGTCCCACTTAACACGCGCCTAAGTAAAAAAATTGTCCCACAGTAACAACAGTTGGTCTCATACAAAAAGGCTGTCATCGATTCTGGACCAGGGCGAACGTCGCCAGCAGACACCACCCCCAACTCACCCGCCGATGCGTGTAGTGACTTGTGTCAACTGTGGCAAACGAGGCACTACCGTCTGAGTGTTACAATTAAGTCCCCGCATGTAACCGTCCAGGTCCCCATGCTCAGTATCCCAGTACCATACGTCCCCATGCTCAGCTTGCGAGGGCGTCTGTGTTTACCACATACTTCCAGTCATACCTCCCCTTGAGTGTAACAAGCTGCGATAGTACTCTGACAGCTGAGTGGAGCAAGCAGATCGTCGCGCAATGCACCATGCTCGTATGAAGCCTTCAATAGTTCGGGGAAGAGGCGCGTCCGCAAAACCGCGAAAATAAGGGACATAGTAACCCTGTCGGAGTCGCTGTATTCCCCGTCCTTGGTCCGAATTGCATTCGCCCCCCCCCCCCCCCCCCCCCCCCCCCCCCCCCCCCCCCCCCCCCCCCCCCCCCCCCCCCCCCCCCCCCCCCCCCCCCGTGTCCCCGCCCTGGGCAGTGTTATGCTTGCCGACAGGAGGAACCGAGTGTCGTTGACGTTGTTGCGAGACTCGTACCGTACCTTCAGGTCGAGCCTGTCAACAAGTGTCGTGCCTCGAGGCAGCTGTGACTCCGGGGATCTCGTCGGCCATGTCATGCCTTCATGTTCGGTTATGACAACCAGATGTGGTCCGTCATTCAAGTCACTGTCCACAATACGCTTGTTCAGCTTTTCCTAGACACTGGTTCGGTGGGTTACATTGTCCGCTCCCCTTTTTTCGCAGGGGACATTGCCCCTTCCGCGGCCATGTTGACAGAGCCGTCTGCCATTTCAGACCTTGCGAGGAGTCTCGGTAAACCGCTGACGGTTCGCGGTCGCACAACGCTAGAATTTGTGGTTCCAGGGTCCAAGCTGTCCGCAAAAATTCTAGTCGTGCTGGTATTGTTTTCCATGGGACCTGCTCATAGGGTTCAAACCTGGGGGTTGACAGATCTTAGATCCCGTTTAGATCATGCTGGTGGAGGAAAAGCGGAATTCAACGGAGGTGGATGTGCCCTTCTGGTGCGTGCGTCTTAGGATCCACTACGTGCCTACTCTGTCTCAGAGTATGGCACAGTTGGCCTAGACTGTTGGAAACCAGTGGTTTCCATAGCACAATTCCCGGGGTCAGTCCTTGTCCTGATCGGACCTCGTAGTAGAGCGCGGTGCCCATCACTCCTGGCCCCATCTAGGCGCTTAGTTACCAGTTGAAACCCAGTCTGGGGACGCCCAGTCTAACCTGACTCTAACCTCTGGACGCTGTTGTAGAGACCTCGCAGGTTGTAAGCCGCAGTATCCCCTGTCGGGAGGCGACTCTGTCTGCTCGTTTGTCTGGCATATCAGCGAGCAGAGTTACTGCTTGTACAAAGTAGACGTCACTTTGTCAGCTAAACTCGCTACTCCTGTTACGGTGTACGTGAGCTGAGCTTTTGACGGAGACCATTGTGCTGGTTGACAACGACACATGCCGATGTCAAGGGTCTCTCCCTTGAACCATCTTGCACACAGTGCAACGTGGTAAGTTGCAAAGTCCTGTTGTCACATGCATAGTCGGAATTTCCCCTGCGGAAGCATACCTCATTGTCGATCTTGTCAGGATTCCCTCTCACGGTGAGGAGGTGGAGGGTGAAGCCCAGCTGACTCCTTTGTGATGTGCAGTTCTCAGGCGGAGTCTGCTGTGATTCTTCCAACACCCGGCCAGTGCAGGAAGATGTCTAGCTTTGACGACTATCCTGTGAGAGGTCCCAAAACTTCTCCAGTTTCTCAATCGTGCCACGTTCTGCAGTTGCACTAGTTGGTGAGTCAATGGGTTTGACCCCATGTTCTCTCACCGTATTCCACTTGACAAGGTACTAAAAGCCCATTTATGTACCTGCGTTCGCCTCCAACCTGGCAAAAGAGTCTTGCCGAAAAAACTCATTACCAGGAATGCTCCGTGATGGATTTATTGAGGGTGTCCACTTCCCCGTGGAATGCTCCTTATTCTGGTTCCCAAGAAAGTCGGAACTGGCGCCCTGTGTATCGATCACAGGAAAAAACTGAAAGATGTACCATCGCAGACCGTTTTCCATTGCCAGTTCTGAACGACCTGTTGCAGTACATCGGCGATAATACGGTCTTTCTTTTCAACTCTGGATCTTCTTCACTGGGTTCTGGCAATCCCCCTCGGGATGATGAGAGCAGAGAGTTGACAGCTTTCTCTACGCCAAACTGGTCATTACCCAGTTCAGCGAGGATGCCCTTCGGCTTTGCGGCGGAGCCCAATCACGTTTAGTCGTTTTGATGACGACAATTTTTCCGTACCCCCTAGGTGGCACGCTCATGGTCTACTGGATGATCTCATAGTCATGTTGCAAGATGTCCCATCCACATCTTGAGAACTTGGACAGGTATTGGGACAGGCTAGACTCAAGCAAATCGAAGGTAAGCTCTCCAAAATGTCATTTCTCTGAAGGAAATAAAATTTCTGGGTCACGTAGTAATCAGAAAGGCATAAAGACGGACGAAGAAACGTGTCCTAAAATCTCGGCGTGCAGAAATTCCCCAGACCCATGGACGGAGGATGCAGTCCGGGCCTTCATAGGCTGGCGGGTTTCGACCGCACCTTTATCGCAGGTTCTCCACCATTGCTGCCCCTGACACGCTTACTCAAGAAGGATGCCCTTTTGCGTGGACGTGCGATCAGGAACGAGGCTTTTGTCATTCTTTAGAAAAGTTTAACTTCAGCCCCAACCCCTTGATTCCCTGATTGCACAAGGCATTTACCTTGACGACTGATGCAGCAAAGTGGGGCATCGGTGCAGTAGTGACAGGAATCTACGGTAAACAACAGCGTATTGCCTATGCTAGCCGTTTTCTTACTAAAGCGGAAGTCAATTATTCAGTGCCAGAGCTAGAAGCTTTAGCAATTGTATGGGCCTGAGTTCATTTTCGGGGATTATCATCTATCATTATCCTATCAAGATTATACAAGATCATTTACCCTTAGTGGCCTTTTTGCGACTAAGAACTTCGGGAAAAGCATGCATGCTCAGGTGGTGCTCACGTTTCACTGATACAACCCTGAAATTTGCTATGTCAGGTAAGCAAACTGTTGTAGCTGATGCCCTGTCGAGATATGCATTCGTGGTGTCGGCAATTCGTTCTCTGTTGAGGGATCTCGAGTAAGCCAAGGACAGGACCCGGTGTGGTCTCCTGTCCTTCGTTTCCTGACCAAGGAGGACGGTTGAACTTACAGGTCAAGTCTCCGTTCCACTGAGGATTTAGTGGTCACCAAGAGAGGACTGTGCCGTGTTGCACAGCTGCGTGGACCCCGGCAGAACCGTTATACAACTGGGATACCAGAGTCCATGATAACCTGCTACTCGTAGGTTGATCCACAATGTCCCAGGTTGTAGTCGCACCCCGGGAAGTAGGACCGCAGTATCAAACAGGCACGATCTCGAAATATTTCTGGCCTAAGATGGCATCGGGACATTGCCAAGCATGTTACACCCGTGTGTTGTCTGCCTACAGCACAAGGGTACCATTCAGGTCCTTACCCCATTCTAAGTATCCCACTACAAGGAGCCCTGGGAGAGAAACTTCTGTTGAACCTGTTGACGAACTCTCGACCTCGGAGAGAAGGGAAATACAGCCTGCTTGTAATGGTAGATTAACTTGACGCCGGTTACAGTGAATTAGTACCCAATCCCTGATAAACCGCGGGAAACGGTCGACTAGTGCTTTCCGTGCGCATGTTGTTCTTTCGGTCATACTTGCCCACGTTTGTCCTTCTGTCAGCCAATGGGTCAGAGTTTATAAATGGCATTAATGCAGGATCTTTGCTCCCAGATCAACATTCATCAAGCGCCGAGTAGCTCCTCGCCACCTGTAGAGTTAGGTGTCTTGACTGAACGTACAATCGCAAAGTCCTGGGGGTGCTCAGAGTCAAACCGTTAACCATAGTTGTACTACATGGGATGAGGCTATCCCCAGATGTTCAGTGTACATTAAATTCCTCCCTCAACAGCTCGATCGGTGAGACACCTCATTTTGCTTTGTATGCGTTTTATGACAAGGCGCTTACCATTTGAAATTCTGTTTACTCCACCTAGACCTACTTTACGATACTGTTAACCCAGTGTAGTAAAGATGGGGACAACGCCGACTTGTCTTCTCAGCGGGTATGAGAATACCTTATGAAAGCTACTGGATAGGTTCACGTCTGAGCGCATGCCCGCGCCAGGAAAGCAAAGTGGAAACAGGTTGCAAAGTTATGTTGTCAACCCCAGTGCAGACCCCAGCGTATGCACAAACTTGTCCAAAGTTTGTCGGGTCCTTACCGTGTCCTACGACAGCTCGTGGCAATAAGTTCGAGGTGAGGGAGATTGCTACGGGAACTATCAAGGAACCCCACTTGATCAATGAAAGTATGTGGACCATATGCAGGCCGAAGCAAGAGCTGGAGGTGCGTGCGTGCAACGCCACGATCAGACTAATGTTAGGGGGAACAAACGTCTATTCCTTCTTCCCACTACCACTGGTACGGATGACGGCCCCGGAAGGCTCCATACTTTGGCTGCACCCAGGACACAGTACATTTCTGTGACATTGACGGTACCTAACTGACTTGTCTGACTCTACGCTAGTTATTGCTTATTGGTTGCTTGCAGAAAATGGGTATAAATGCACACACCATTGTAAAGCTAGTCGTTAATTGAGTCAGGGTGGACAACATCATGTAATTATGTAATACTTCTTAGGAAGGGTACCAGAGTGTAATGAATCCCATGGATAGAGTATTATTGTATGTTATGTGCACAGTGTTTTATAAACTAAAGGAAAAAAAAAAAGCCTGTATTACGGCAGGCAGTTGCTGCCCTTTTCTTGAAGTTCTTGTCACACCTTAGGAATGCTACTGTCAGTCATTGGTTGCCGTGTGGAGCGGTGCACAACGTTAGTAGACGAGATGGTCAACTGATGTTCACCCTGCGGACAACTGTTATTTAGAAAGATTTTAGTTCCAGTGCTGACGCCTCCTGGCTCTCTACTCGATTGAAACAGCTGCGGCAAACCAGTTTTCTCTTCCCCTGGTTGGGAGAGTTTTTTTTTGCCTGTTGCATTTTTTTGTCAATTTTTTATTTACTGTGTGAGCGAAAAGCCCTGTCCCTCCCTGGGGTAGCTTAGTTAATTCCTTTGATACCTATGGGACTCACCAGTATTGTCGCGTCGGGACGACGCGAGGTGCGGACCGAGCAAATGTAGAACAGCCTGTACTGACAGGAGCACAAGCTAGCCGTCTGCTACTGACTTGTCATATTTCGCGGCATTCAGTTGCTGCCTCCTCTGTAGGCAGACCTAGGTCGGTGGGACGCACAGTCCACCCTCTCTCATACTTATGGACCGTCCGACTTGACGTACCTAGTACTTCCGCCCTTTTTTTTTTTCCCCCACGACGGGCTTGGGTCACTTCTCACCACTGCCCGTTGTGTACTCACTCACCTACTCGTATTAAGCCAATTCAGTCCAGGCCGTATCATTGCTACCTACGCTACCTTCCTCGGCACTAAACGTCGGTTCAGCAGCAAGAAACAGGTAATAACAAATGTTTTTATTTAAGTTAGATGAAAAAAAAGTAATAATTTTGCTACTCAAAAGAACCTTAGAAAACTTTACCTAACCTTTTTATAACAATTTAGCCTAATTAAGTAGATAATAGATTTTGAGTTAGTTACAATAATTTGACTAAACAAAAAAATCACAATGAAATATTTTTTACTTAGAGTCAGAAGGATTTTAGCAAAATTATTGCATACACAAATTTTCATGACGAGTCAAACTCCCAATTAAGAACATAAGAATGTAGGAAACACTGCAGAGGCCTACTGGCCCTTTACGTAGGCAGGTCCTTATCAAAACGACATCTACCTTAGTACTCATGAAAGAACTCCCGCACCCCCCACACAATCAACCCAGCCCACTCCACTCATATATTTGGTCCAGTCTTTCTTTAAAGCTACCCAGGTCCTAGCCTCTATCACCCCCTGGGAAGCTGTTCACGCATCTACAAACTCTGTTAGAAATCCAGTTCTTACCTATGTCCTTTCTAAATCTAAATTTATCCAACGTAAATCCATTATTCCTGGTTTACATGGTTCGAACCCTCAGTACTTTATTAATGTCTCCCTTGTGTATGCCCGTCAGTACCAGTTAATCACTTCAATGATATCTTCCCCTCATTCTACGCCTCTCCAGTGAGTGGTGATTTAAGGCTTGAAGTCTATCTTCATACGGAGGTTCTTACACTGGTAAATCAGTTTTAGTCATTCTTCTCTGTATGTTCTCTAATGAGTCTATGTCCATCCTGTAGTAAGGGGACCAAAATGAGCAGCATATCTAAATTGAGGCTCTTAGTGATGTATAGAGCTGTAAAAATAACTTTGGACTTTGGTACTTATACTTCTTGAGATAAATTCAAGTAATCTGTTGGCTTGTCATGCGCACACTGAGGCACTGCTATCTTGGCGTTAAGAGTTTCTGCTTACCATGACTCCAGTCTTTTTCACATTCTGTATGACCAAGCTCTACTTCACCTAGATTTAAGCTTCGAGGGTTATTTTCATTACCAGGGCAAGTACCTTACACTTATCCCCATGAAAAACTTCATTCTGCCTTTTCTCAGACCCAAGACAGTATTTGTTAATTCGTCCTGGGAGTTCTTGATATCCTCCTCTGAGTGATTATACGGCCTATCTTTGTTCATCAGCAAACTTACTCCTGTCATAGTAATACCGTCTTCCAGGTCATTAATTGTAAAGTATGAACAAGAGCGGGGCCTAAAAACTGATCCTTGTGGAAACGCAACTAGTGACTAATCCCATCAGATTCACTCCATTAATGGTAAACTCTTCTGCTTTCACGTCATGGGTTAAGCCATGCCTCAATCATGCTAGATCACCTTTACTCCGATACCATGAGGCTGCCATTTTCTTAAGAGTCTCTTGTGAGGTACTCTGTCGAAGCTTCCCTAAAATCCAATCAAAAATATCATAATTCCTTATCACTGTCAACTGCCTCAAATGTTCTATTGAAGGGAACAGTCAGTAAGTTTGTCAGGCGACCGACCTCTCGTTGATCCATGCTGAGAATCATTATCAAGTTATGCCTCTTCAAAGGTGGAACTGTCTGATAATGTCAGCTATAATTGTTCTAATAACTTGTCCCCCTATGATGTCAGGCTTATTGGACGGTAATTTGAAGGAGTGGACTTATCCCCTGATTGTAATATAGGAACCACATTAGGCCTGCTTCCACATATTGGCAAACACTGGTTAAGAAGGACGTATTGAATACACTCGTTAATGCTCTGATAAGCTCCTTCTTGCATGCTTTAAGTACCCTTGAAACAACTATCGGGTCCCGGGACTATTATTGTTTCAGTTCGTTATCTGTTTAATAAACCATGTTCTCGTGACAGTACTTTTAGTTAACTGGTAATTCTCAGGAACTATATATTTGTTAATGACTGGAATCCATTTACATCTTCCTGTGGTAAAAACTGACAAAAAATCGTCATGAATTAAGGAAACACATTTCCAGTTTCATTATCCGTCAGCTGCCATTTCCCAGATTTCAGAGGTCCTACTTTTTCCTTCACCTTCGTCTATACACTTGAAAGACCTTTGGATTTGTCTTTGATTACATTAGCAACTCTAATGTAATAGTAATCGTTTCAGCCTTTCTAATCACTTTTGTTACTTCTCTTTGAAGTGAACATATTGGGCAGTAAGGTTAACCTTCCTCTTCTGATGCGCTCTATAAATTCCCTTTTCGCCCTAAATAGATGCTTTAGCTCCGAGTTAACCCATTTGGGATCGTTATGTTTAGACCCTAATTTCTCTTGGGGAAGTATTACTCTGGGCACTGTTGTACATTATTTAGAAATCAATCATAAAAGGCAGATCCCGTATATTTCATAAGTTATGATTATCGTCAATAAAATCATTAGCTAGAATAACCCAATCAAGATTAGACAATGTTCCCTTAATGTCCATTATAATCGGCCAGGAAAAAACACAGCGGAAAAATTGGGAATTGAATTAACACAAAATCAGCAAAAAACACACAAGGAAAGGGGGAAAAAAATTTAAATAGGCACAACACTGAGTTGTGGTGCAGAACATAAAGGTAAACAATTTACTGAAATACTTCACTAAAGAATTACGGGCAGTAAGACAAACTGCAAACAAAAGGTTAAGGGGGAAAGTCTAAAAAATTGTTTATAAGCTTTTTTATGCAACAACAGGGAAAAGGGAAAAAGGATTACTCGGGTGTAAAGAAGAAAAAAACACAACATAGAATAAAATAAGATAAAAAAGTAAACAAGAGAAAATGAAAAAAAAAACCACCCAAACAGATGTAATGAAAAATGAGTCTGTAAAAACCAAGCCGAATGGCACTTAGAAATAAAGTAAACTGAGAAAATTTTCCCAACATTTGCAAATGCCTCGATAAAAAAAATTAGGATCACGGGGCAAATGTCAGTGTAGAAATGAGAGAGGGGTGGGGAAGGAGGGTTTTTTCTGGCGCCGCTGTGACTTTCCCACACCACGTATTGTCGAAGATTCTGCCTTATATCGACGATGTTCCACAGGGGTTTTACTTTGGGCACCGGGACAAAGAAAAAAATTTTAATCTTGGCCCCCTATGCAGTCTTTTTAAAAAATTGAGGGTATAACCCGTAAAAGGGTGAGTAAAAAAGGGCGGGGGTAGGTTGGGTGAGTGAGCAGCACACTGTCCTGTTGGGTGGCTTGGGCCCAACTGGATGGCGGAAACCTACGCATTTTGGTGTACCCCACCTGGGCCGAGAATATTCTAAGCAGGTTGATTTTTAAAAACACCCCCACAAACCCAGGGAGGTATAAGCACTCGGTGACTTGAACGGGGACACAAAGTGATGGAAAGGCTGGAACTCACGTGGCTCGTGTTTCTCGTAAAAGAGCACTAAAACCCTCTGATTGTAAACTGGAAGAAATGTTTTGCATTTGGGGGGGTTTAAAAAAGGCCAAGGCTTTTTTTGCTTGTTTTAAATTTTTGTTATTACCTTCAGGGAGTTTTCTCTGTGCCACTAGGGTACCGTCACCCCAGAACCGATAAAGGTTCACGGGAGACACTTCTGTGACTTTTTTATGACCAGCAAAAAGAGAAAAGGGGGAAGACAGTCCCCCTCTTGCATCCACAAATGAAGCAATTTCAGGTCCCAACAATTTTTTAGAAGTCACACTAGAACCGTTGTATGGAGGGATAGAGGGAAAGGAAGTGTCTAAAACTGTTGGAGGCGGCATCTTTTCGATAAGTTGGTTTGAAACCCCCAAAACCCCTGTGTTTTTCCCCTACTGCTAGGTTTTACTGCTTTAGGAAATGTGAGATAGGGTTCTGCTAGCAGTGACAAGGGGCATGGTGGGACATATAGGTTCAGTGGGGGGGTTTTCAAGGAAATTCGACAAAGAGGCTGACCAGGAAACCAGTCAAAAAATAAAGGGATCAATGTGAATATTTGGGGAAGTTCCGGAGTGAAAAGAAATTAAGTGTATGTTTTTAAAACAAAATAGGGGAAATGTTGTGTTTTTCTGAAGGGGGTGTGTGGTACATTGTGGAAAAGGGGGCCGATGGGGATGTGGGAAAAAAAAAAATTTTTCACTGTTTTGGGGGTTTGGCCAAGATTATCGTACGTATATAAAAATCTCGAAAAGTCTTCTAAATTCATCTACCTTCAGCCCCAGTGCCATCCTCCAGTAAATTCAAATTTTTTTAGGTGGGGATCCCATAAAATAATTGGGGGCAATTTGTGGAAAAAAACAATGTGCAGTGATACCCATGCTTCCCCACCCTTCTCCCGGGCTCCCCCCCACCCAACTCCCTGTGCCTCCCCCCCCAACACCCCCCCTCCCCCTTCTCCCTGGCTACCCCCACCCACTACCGGGCCCTCCCCCCCCAAACCCTTCCCCAAAAAAGAGCAGCCCTAAAACCCCGGGCCCCCACCGTCAAGCACTACCTTTGAAGCATTACACTTCCTGTACAGTATAGCTGCCAGATGGATGCCAAGCAGGAGGATGCAAGTAGCCCGGGAAATGACAAGGCTGGCCCAAAACTAGGAAAGGAAATGTCAGTCGTGTTGCAGCTTTTTTTTCTCAACTCAATGGTTTCTTCTGCAAACATGGTAGCTGCCCCGGCTAAGATTCCTCCTGTAGAAAAAGGGGGCCCATAGCCCCTTCAGGGGACCTGAAAACCCCTCCAACAGATCTCATCCAAGATAAAATTTTTTGGGGAAACAATTAAAGCAACAGGTACCAGAACACTCCACATTCCCAAAGCAGCCCGTTAAAAGCTACTGTTCCATCATCCAAAAAGCCCCTCAACCCTCAAAGATGGCTTAAATTTCTACTTTTCGCAAAGTCTTTCTTAGCTGTGCAGGGAAAAAAGGGGAAACGACTAGCCTCAAAGATCATTTAAAACCGTAACTTTGTAAGCGAAAACCCATTTGACTTCCCATCAAAAACAAAAATGGGGAGGGGGAACCCTATCCTTCACTGATAGCAAAAAAAATCCGAGTCCAGGTGAGCAGCAAAATTTGGAAAAGGGGGGAAAACACGGGGGGAAATCAGGTTATCCCAGAGAAGATACAGTTGCCCCCAAGGGTGTTGACACTTTTAAAGCACTTACAGGAAAGCAAAACTTTCCCCCGGGAAAACCCGGGGGACCAAAAAGCCAACACCCCTTCCCCCCTGTGGGCACCTTATTTGTGCAAGGGCTCTGACCCTTTTCAAAACAATAACCGAAAATAGTAACCATTACCCGTTTTAAACCCTTTTTCCTTTTTACTCAGGGCCAACCCTCTCTGCCTGAGGGCACTTTTCTATTCCTATTGGGGCTGAAACTGGCATTATTCAAAGGGGCCCCGGGTACTGGGCGGGCCGGGGCAGTCAGTGTTTCGAAATGGAGCAAAGGGGGCAAGGGAACGGGCTGCGGGCTCTCTCCACATATTTTAAAAAATTTTACGAATAACAGCCCACGTGGTATTTTTTACCTTAAACCACGTGTCGAACCCCCCACATGATAAATGGTGACAGCGGGTGGAGGTGGATTTTCGTTTTTAAGGGGGAATTCAAGACGTTAAAAAAGGTGGGAGTACGGCAGGGGTCAAAAGGGGAACCGTCACCCCCCAGGGAAAAAACCCTCACGCACCACCTTCCCGCCCCGTCGTCTTACTCCCCTCACCACCTCCACCTGCAAAACCTGTTTCAGTCGTTTTAAGCTTTTCCCGGCTTAGTTCTTGTGCTAATTGCTTCAAACTCCGAGGGGTTTACCCGGGGTTTTTCAAATTTAAACCAGTCAGAAAACCCGACTTGGGGGAAAAAGGGAACCCCAGTCAGCCTATCTCCGCCTGTCCCTGTCATCCAATGCTCCTCCGTGCTTTGTGCACCAACACGTCTTCCAGTCGCCATTTTCGGGGGGTAACCAGTACCAAACCCCAGTTTTCTAACCCGGAGGAGAGAGAAAGTAACCACGCAGTAAGAAGTAAAAAGTTCCTCTGAAGTATTGTCAAAAATCGCTTTGTGCCCCCGTTGGATGCTAAGAGTGGTTTTCACCTTTCCCCTTGGATAGGTGGTTATCAAGCCACCTTGTGGGTAGAGTGAGGTGTGCGGCAGGGGTCCCCCCCCCACTTCTCCCACCATATCCACAACCCCACCAGCCACCCCCACTAGACACCCATTACCTGGGGTTGTTTGACCTTGTCCGGGGTCCTAGTATGTTTTAGCCCCAATAATTTGGCAAGAGTTGTAGCGGGCGCCAACATAAAAACCCAATTTGAAGTTCCCGAGAAGCGCTTTTCCCGAAACAGGAGGTAGGGATTCACCCCTCCCCGCCGGAAAACCTCACCCTTCCCCTCACCCCCTCACCCCCCCGTCTATACTCCAGACTTCAGTGATAATTTTCTTGAGACATTTTTTCTTGCTTTAAAAGACTTTTGCGTGTGTGAGACATTTATAGTAAATTGCTTGGTACTTAACCTTGTGTTTTCAGGTAAAGCCCGTTTTCTTTGACCATTATTTTTTCAATATTTTTCAGTGTTTCACTTTTCTTATATTTTTTCTGTGTTTTTCTTTATGCTATCCTGTTTTGTAAGTATTATTTTGTGTGTACCCGTCAGCACTCTGTGTGAAGTGATTCTTTTTTTTATTGTATTTTTCAGCGTTGTATTTCCAGTAATTGTCATTGTTTTCATGCAGTGATATTTTACCCCGTATACCAAAATTTCCATTTATTTCTATGTGTGTCCTTTTTTGTTGCCGCGTGTCTCATTCCTCTAATTTTTTCGCAGACTGGTACCTTATTTTTTCCCGCAAATTTTTGTTGTATGCACAGCAAGTTTTTTTGTATCGTCACAGCGGAATTTGTTGTAAGAATAAACTAATACTGTTGTGTGCCCCGCCCCTTTAAGTGTTATTTTACCCGTTTTGTTCCTTTGTTTTTATTTTATTCATATTTTTTAATTTCTTGAACAAATTCACTCTTGTGAATTTCAAGTACTTTTTAAAGTAAAGTGTTTCTTTACTTCTGAGTAAATTTTTTGTTAATTTACAATTTAAAAGTTAAAGTGTTCAATCAGTTTTTTTTTTTTCTTCTTTTTTAATTTTTTCAAATTTTTCCTGAGTTTTCCCCGTGACACTTTATTACTGCGTGATTATTTCTACACCTTTTTTTGTTGCACTTTTTCTGCAGTGAAATTTTTTTCTTTATTGATATTTTAGAAATATATTTTAATTTTGTCTATGCATTTAAAAAACTTTAAATTTCCCCGTTAACAATTTAATA
>NC_069450.1:2763290-2804712 GCF_026875155.1 Cherax quadricarinatus | reverse complement strand
CTGATCTGGCACGCCAATTTGCCTTTGCTGAAATTTACTTTCAACTTTGAAAATACATTTTTTTTTTCTTCCCCAGACCGTAGGTGAAGAATACAAAACAATCAACAATTTCACCCTTTTTTATCCCTAATTTGTTTTTATAATTTTTTTAAGCATTCGTTAAAACTTTTATGTTAACATCCATTACAATACCATCCACAGTTCAATTACTATGTTTTTGCATTTAAGAACAGCCTACCCACCTGCCGTTCAGCCTATATGTAGTATTTACGTGAGAAACTACAAACAGACTGAGCTGCAGCAAATTGCGATCCCCTCATGTGTTTATACTTACTGAGTATCATATCCCAAAACCATTTTTTAAAATACGACCCCTTTGCTGGCCTTTGACTATTTTGAGACGTCGGGTGATGCCACATGATGGGGGGTGCGCTGCATCGTCTCTTCCCCGATCCAAGCAGGCGAAGGATAGGCGTTTGGGCTCCCCCCTTCTTTCTCTGCTAATAAAGTGAAAACATTAAAACAATGTTTTTAACCCCCAACCCATGATATCTCCTTCAAACCCCCCCCTACCATTTTGGAATTTTGAAGTTTCAGATAATCACAGAGATTTTGGGAATATTTTTCGTCACAGAGTTTTCGGGAAGTGAATAGTCGGGGAAGTGATGTGGTGGGGGCGGGACCTTACTTGACTTTAAGAAGAGGAAAGATAAGCTCAGGGCTGAAGAGAAACCCCGCAGGGCCAGTGAAGAGGCGGGGCCAGGAGCTATGAATCGACCCTCAACCAAAACTAGGTGAGTACCACACACAGACGGGTGCGCGCAGCTTCCTGATACGGGAAGATTTAGTCGGTAAATTAAGAGACTATGTGGACGAACTTGCAACAAAAAACCGGTTGACGGGGGAAAACCGGGTCTCAGGCGGGAATGTGGGGGAAAAAAAAACTCTCAAAACAGATACAGGTATATCAAAGGCAACGTTTCACATATTGCTGCCCCTGTGTTAATGCAAGATATTAGTATGCCATTTGCTTTAGTACGAGACCCCTTTGTGGGCCCTGTGACTTTGTGTGACTCACGGGATCCATGTGAGGCTCGACCCTGCCTCCCCTCAGTGGGGCGTAGACCCAGGCGGACAGGCAAGGCTGGGCCCCACATTCTCATCACAGTCTGAAAATATATATGTTCCCAAAACCCAACAAGTGGTGTCTCCCTTTAAACCCTCGATATTCCTTTTTAAGAACCCTTTACGAAAAATTTGGGCACGGAGGGCCGTTTTCTGACGATTACAGCGATTTTTCGGGAGAAAATTTGACCACAAGAGGCCTTTTCGTTCCCCATGGCTACCGTGGTTGAGGGCCAGCCAGTACCTCACCCCTTTCCCCCGCCAAGCTCCTACCAGCTTCTACATTTTTCCTGGTCGTCTCTTTGTATTAGTGTATCTCTTTTTTTGCATCACCCCCCGGGGGGTTTTGACCCGGTTTGCAAAATAAGCCCTTCCATCTGGGTAGGAAGCCCAGTGGGGGCCTATCAACCCCACCCAAATTCCTTCCGCCAAGCCAGTTTCCCCTCTGTTTCTCATGTGAGAATTTATAAACCCATTCTGTGGAAGGGTTAAGATAAGCCAGCTAGCAACAAACCCAGGTGTCTTACCCCAACTCGAGCAAGCCCCAAGAAGTCTTCATCGCTTGTGATTAAGCTCCAAGCTTCTAGTGCTCTTTTTTCCTTTGGTGTTGTGTATTTGTGGGTTTTTTTTTAAGCCGGGCGGGGTTAAATATTTTCCCGGGGCGTGGGCGTTCTCAGTGAGGCTTACGCCCGTTCCAAAAAACCCTAGACCCAGCCACCCCCGACCCCATGTGTTCACCTTTTCCCGGCTCACCCCGTTTAACCCCCCCAAACCCAACCCACCACTCACCACCACGGCCTCAGACGCTTCACCATTACCCACATCTACTTCTTCATGTTTTGGTGAAATAAAAAGGGTTGCACACCAATTTTAAGGACCCCATAGGGGGGCAAGAATAAGTGTGTTTTGTGCCACCTTAAAAACCCCCTTGTGTGTCTTCGCCGATGTAAGGGAATTCTAAATCACCTGTGCAGAGGACAGCAGCAAGACGACATAAACAATCCACAACCCATTCTTCACCAAGTCAATACAGCATAATATTTTTTTTTCATAGAGACATTTGCGAGTTTGAGACATTTTTTTTGGTTTTTCCGTGAATTTTTCCCCTTAGGACATTCATGATCTTGATCAACTCAGTGTTTTTTTCATACTGATTTATTTAAATTTTTTTTAATCTCCTTTATTCATGTTAATTTTTCGGGCAATATCTTATTCTGTTGTGTTGTTTTGTCTTTTTTTAACTTGAAGTAAGTACTTAGTGTTTTTTTCCCTTTTTTGGTTCAACATAAGCATAAGAACTTGTGTTACACTTCAAACACCTTGTGTTTTAGTATTCCGTGAAGATTTCAGTAAATTTTTTCACCTCAATTTGCCTCAAACTCAGTGTTGTCGTTTTAATTTTTTTTTTTTTTCCCCCTTTTTTTGGTATTTTTGTTTTGTTCCCCGTGTTTGAAAATTTCTTGTGTTTATATCTTCATTTAGCCCGTGTTTAATTGTCTTATTTCCACAGACAAAAGTGCCCCTTATTTTTTGCAAAAACAAGAAATCATTTTACAAAAATTTTTCACACACAAAATTTCATTTCAAGAAAATTTCTGTAATTGTGTTTATGTTGATGTTTTTTTTTCTGACCCCTGAAGGTTCAAACTTTTTGTTATGTGTTTTAGCACCCATTATTTTTTTTTATGTTCCATTTAACAAATTTACTCTTAGTGCAATTTTTAAGTTTTCTTTTAGAGTAAATTGTTCTTTTGTTGTTAAGTGTTGTTTGAGTGCAGTTTAAAATTAAAGGGTCATTCCTTGATATTTTCTTTTCTTGTGTGGTAATAAATTTTTTATTATTGCACATTGATTCATTTTGCAATAATTCTTGTGAAAAAATTTTGTGTTCACTAAAGTTTTTCTTGCAAGATTTAAGCATGTTTTTTTTTTTTTTACAATTATTTTGAATTTTGTACAGTTTTTTTCAGTGCATTTCTTAGCTCTGTTCGTGCAAAAAAATTTTTATTCTTCTTGTTTTTTTATTTTTATTTCAGTGAATTGTGCCTCTTTTTTATTTTTGCCAAGTTTATTGAGCCCTTTTTAAAATTTTTTTTGTGTTTTTCCCCTTGTTGCATTAAAAAATAAAGACAACTCACTGTGCAATTTATTCTTTTTAAATAAAAGTTGAGCAAATTAGATTTGAGTAAAGTACAAAAAGTTCTCTTATTTTCAGTTTGTTATTCAGTTGCTATTTTTTTTGTTGAGTTTTTTGCTTTCTGTGTGACCTTCAATTTTAATTCTTATGCGAATATTAAGCATTTTTTCTTCCTATTTAAGGGCACTGTTCGTGTTCCTCAGTTACCCTTTCTTTTTTGTTCTCTAAATTTTTTTTTTTCATTTTGAAACATGCCAAGATTCTCAAGGGATGCCCCAGCACATGTGCTAGTACAACCCTTAATTTTTTTACCCAAAAAACGATAACTCCTTATCAAAATAATAGACATACTCAGACTTTTTTAGCCCCTGCGTAATTTCGTCATGATCTGTATGATGTATCCATTGTTCAAAGGGGGACCCCGACAACCTTGAAGGTTTGGTTTTAAAACCCAATAAAGCTTTTAGTTTAAAGGGCTTCCACTGAAGTTTTTTTTAAAAATATCGGAAAGGAGATCAGCCCTTTTCCCCGCAGCCTCAAATTAATTTTAAATTAATTCGTATGAAGGACTTCCCAAAAATCTAACCAGGTGGGAAATTATGAACAGTTAATTTTCCACAATTTATCTTGAACCGGTGCGAGGGAGAAAAAGAAACGATTACGTTGTTGTTCCAAGGAATTAGTTTGCACAGCTCCGAGACCAGAAGAGTCATTAGATGAGTTTGCTCTTCGTCTTAATAACATCATGTCCTCATTCATTAAAGCAGGTCAAAATTCAAAGTACCTAAAGATAGTGATTAAACCAAGCCCTTGATGGGTTGCCAAATTAGCTGCATTTGGAGTTATTAAAACAACTAATGCCACCGAATCTAGGTATGTGTCAATTCAAGTCCGCTAGGAATGCTACTATGGGACGCTTGCAGCTCTAATCATGTACGAAAAAATTTGTGTCCCGGAGGGAACCTTCCCCTTATAGTAAGTCTATGCCAAACACCTTGTCCAATCCTGTACCTCCTCTATGTTTGTGCATACTACCAAACCTCCCAACCGCAATCACTCACGTCCATCATCCAAGCAAGGTTAAGAGCCATCATTCCGTAGCACCCGTAGATAATACGGTACCCACAGTCAAAAAGTTTGCTACAATTGTGGTTACCGTGGCCATATCGCTATTAATTGTCATGACAGTCACCCTAAAAGAAGCGTCGTATCTGATGATGGAGTTACCAGTTCAGGATCTTCCCTACTGTACTTTCATAGAATTCATGGACATGACACATCTGAGTGCAATGCTCTCTACAACCTTTCAGTAATCTAGGTCTTTCCGTGGCCTATTCCAACGCAGAACCCGCCCTAAGAGAAACACGACATCCGTAGGTTCTCAAAAACAACCAGAAACCAGGTCATTTTCCACAATTCGGGGGGTGGGAACTCGAGCGCCCCAGTCAAACCGGTCCCATGGTGTCGGTAGGTGATAATGAGTACATATCCCCGTTCACAATTCCTTTGAAGCCTTAAGCAGTCTCGAGAATGACAATCTGCTGATGATGTTGCTTCACACGTCTCTGAATACAGGAAATTTGGGGATTAAAGTAGAAAATCCTTCTCCGATGACAACCCCTTTTTTCACCTTTCTGTTTCATATAACTCCTAAAGTAATGATTGGTCCATTAGTACAAGCTTCTGTCCATAATGCGCCTGTTCATGTGTTCATGGACTCTGGTGCGCAAGTTATATCTCACTAGAGTGTTCTGTTGTCTGTTCCTAGTGGTTCCAGATGGTGATAACAATCCTAGTTGTCAGTGGATTCCTGCAAAAGTAAAGGTCTATTTGTTGCAACATCCTTACATGTTGTAAGAGATAGTAAGATCCATTTCTTCATAGCTAACACTTCGGGTCACAGTGTTCGTCACAGAGCAAATACCAATCTTGTTGACCTTGTTTCACTATCCTTCCCTGTTCGGTAGAAGGAATGAGTTTGTCACCTGACCAGTGGGTCAGATGCTATTTCTACCCGGGGGAGACTTCATCCACTTCACCGGAATCAATCTGTTTTCACCAGTTGAGGGAGAAAGACCTTAGCTCCCACTAGACTTCCCAGTTGAAGTCAAGCGTTTTTGTTGACTCTGCTGAGCAAACAGTCGTAAAGCCATTGCATACCAGGTGAGATGATGGGTATAACGAAAACTTATTGTCATCGTATTCCACTTGAACCTGGTTACTAGTCCTATTTACATACCAGCGTACAGAATGCCTCATTCCACAAGTTGCTGTCGCAGAAGAATTGATCAATTCAAATGCTTGATGATGGAGTTATTGACCTAGCAAATTCACCCTGGAATGCGCCCTTGATCCTAGTGCCTAAAGAGGACGGCATCTTGGCGCCCGGTGGATTGGACCTTTAGGAAGTGAAATGCGAAAACCATTCCATATCGCCTTCCCACTTCCTTGTACTAGGTGACCTTTTACCCAATATCGGGAGATCACAAAATCCTTCTCGACCCTGGACTGTTACAAGGGTATTTGGCAAGTCCCTCTTCACGAGACAGCCACAAGAGCTAACATGCATTCTCCACTCCTACAGGGTCATTATCACTCCCTCCATATGGCGTTTGGATTACAATCTCCTATATGTTTCTCAAGGGCTCATGCTAAATCTTTAGAGGTCTATTGGTAATGCACTTATGGTGTACTTAGATGACGTAATCGTCATGTCTAAGACGTGGAAGACACTTGAAAAGACTTGATGTAGTACTGGTATGCTTGAAGAAGCCAATTTTAAAGACAAAACTGTACTAATGTCAATTTTTCAGATCAGAAATTAAAGTTTCTTGGTCACGTAGTCACTCCTGAGGGGTAACGACTGACAAAAGTAAAGTACTGTAGTACTAAATTTTCCAACTCCCAAATACTGCTGATGCCGTAAGATCCTTTGTGGGCTTAGCAGGTTTTTTTAGATCTTTCATTGCCAATTTTTCTTCCATAAGCTGCTCTTTAACTGAGTAGCTTTAAGAAAGATGCTCCACTTTTTGTTTGGACCTTTCCGTTCAAGAAACAGCATCATTCCAAAACTCTAAAGAAGCTAACAATCTGCTCCAATTTTGAAATTTTCAGATTTTTCTAAGCCCCCTTCTATCTGACGGCAACTGATGCTAGTTCAATTGGCATAGGTGCCTTACTAGCTCAGAAGACTGAGGCAAGTACAACGCGTTGCATTTGCTAGCCGAGTCTTACGAAGGCTGAACGTTAATTATACAGTAACGGAAGCAAGAAGCTTTAGCAATAGTGATGGTCTTTAAAGCACTTCCGAGACAGTAATTACCAGTACCTTGTTTCATGAGTGACAGACAGCGGCCACTAATACTTTATTCCAGAACAAAACAGCCTACTGGAAGGTTAGCCAGATGGACCGTGACTATCCAAGAGTTCAGTCACTTTTGAACTTTTACTGGCAAGTCGAATGTAAGTCGCAGGATGCTTTTATCGGCGACACGTTAGTGTAGTTACTGCAGATCCTCCATTTACTGTCGAGGATGTCCAAAACTGCCCAAAGAACAGATCCCATGTGGTCTGGTGTGATTCGATTCCTGCTCCAGGAAGATCTTATTCTTACTGTTGAAGCCACCCGCACCCATATAGTGATTGTAATAGCCAAAGATTTATGATCGAACAAGCGAGTTGGGTACTCCAAGCAGGAGAGTTTACCAGTTAGTAATTCCACAGGTCAATAGTGAACGTTAGCTTACAGCTAGTGTTTCATGATGCCACCGTGTGCACCACCCTGCGTATGGATCATTCTGTTGAAACAAGCCAGAGAATGAAAATACTTTTGGCCTCGTATGGCCAAACTGACATTTCCGGAGTAATGTTAAGAAATTTAGTGTTGTATGCAACTAAAGGAATTGTCAATGGTCGCCTAATCCAATCCAAGTGTACCCCAACCACTAGTGAACCATGGGAAAGAGTTGCCCTTGATTTGTTAACCAATTTTAATGTTCCCTCCAAGGCAACAAACATCTGTGTGTTTATGGTAGGACCCATTTCACCAGATATGTGAGAGTTAGTTCCTATTGCAGATAAGGACTGCAGAAAGGACAGTAGCTAAAGTGTTTTAAAGGAATGCATTATCTGAGGGAACCACTCCAAATGTCTTAGTAACAGATAATGGAGGTGAATTCTGTAATGAGATTCTGACAATTTGTGTCTTTATACAAGATCTCTAAATCTCCAACATTGTTTCTCATCGTCCTGCCAGCAAGGGGTTAGCGAAAGCACCAATAAGAAAGTCTTAGATGTCCTGAGAGGCCATTCAACCCCAATAGTGAAACTTGGGATGAAGTCATTACAGATGTCCAGTGTGCCATATATTCTGCTTACAATGTTCCTAGGTGATACTCCACATATGCATTGTATGGTGTGTAGATAAGCGATGTTACCTATGAGTTTGTATATTGACACTCCGAAACCTAATTACATCCCTGATGATTTTGTAGCAACTCGTACCATCATGGCTCAGGAGTGTTTTTAGAAGAATCCGTGGAACCTTCATAAATCAACAGCAGAATTACTAGAGTAAAACTAATAGCCGTGCTAAGCTGTCAAAAAGTCAAGTAGGTTCAAGAGTAATGCTGACAATTTCTAAAAAACATCCGAGATGCATAAGCTCGATCAAAAGTTTGTCGGACTTATCGAGTTAGTGTACATATCTTCTGGTAATAAGTATTAAGGTTAGAGAAATTAGTACTGGTTAAGTACAAAGAATCGCATTTAGATCAATGAAATTTAGTATGCGATGTTGAGGATATTGCTACCCAGATAATATGACAGATGCTGAAAACCTCTTTGACTCTGTACCCTCTACCTCAGATACTCGTGTAATTAACCAACCTGAATTCATTATCCTTGTGTACTCGACAAGTAATGAGAAACCCACAAGTATCTTTTGTAGATACTTGTTCCGATCTCCCTCAGTCAAGGCAGTGTTAGCATTGCAGAGGAATTCGATCCTCCAGAGATGTTTAACCATTCTGCATATGAAAACCTCACCCTCGCAGAATTGGGTTTAAATGTACATAGTCTGTATAACTAGATGTCCGAGATGAAGAAAATTGTCAACTGTTTGTTATTAACTGATAGTTTTTCAAATTTTTTTTTTTTTCGTATTCACGTTCCCTCCGTTTCTGAGAATTTGACAGTAATATTTCTGAGTGCACCAGATGCTTTTGCTTGTTAATTTCACCTTATATATTTTATATATTTATTCTTCCTCAGAATCCGTGAGTGCTTGAATACAGATCAATCAATCAATTTCACCCTTTAATATACATGATTTGTCTTATAATTTCGTAAATGTAAAAAATTAAAAAAACATTACGTTAAAACTTATTTCGTTAACATCCACACAATACCATCCATCATTCTAAGTTACATATGTCTGTTGCTATTGTTATAGAATAAGCCTAGAGCCACCTGCCTGTTCAGCATATAGTGTAGTATTGTATGTCGAGAGACGACATACGTACATGACCTAGCTTTCACATAGTTTGCTGATCCCCTGGCATGTGTTGTATACTTATCTGAGTATCATAGTACCATCCATAATTATACAAATACGACCCCTTTGCTAGGCCTAGTGACTAGTTTGTATGACGTCAGGTGATGCCACATGAGTGGGTGTGATGCGCTGCATCAGTCTCCAGTTCCCCGTTTATCCAAGCAAGGCGAACAGGAAAAGGCAGTTTTGGGTCTCACCCCTTCATACTCGTGCTAATACAATGTTAACATTCAACAAGTGTGTTTACACTCCAACTATGAATATCCCTTCGAACCCCCATACACAGTTGGAAGTTGAAGATTCAGATGAATCACAGAGATTTTAGGAGGAAGAATTCATCTTCAGTCACAGAGTTGTCAGGAAGTGGAATAGTCAGGGAAGGATAGTAAGTGGAGGCAGGCATCCATACTTGGCTTTAAGGAGAGGTATGATAGAGCTCCTTGGCTGGAAGAGTAAACCCAGCAGCGGCAGTGAAGAGGCGGGGCAGGACTATGAATCGGACCCTCCTGCAACCACAACTAGGTGAGTACACACACACAACAGGTGCTGCGCCAGCATTCCTGTACAGGTGAAGAGTTAGTCCGAGTTTTAATTAGAGACTATGTGGGACTGAAGCTTGCTAGTACCAAACAACCTAGGTTTGACCAGGGAACCTTGGTCTCAGGCTGAGATGTGGAGAAAAAGAACTCTCAAAACCAGATACAGGTATATCACAGGCAACTGATTCTTCCTACTTAGAAAATATAATATAATCATAACCTTTATTTACTACATGTACAAGGTATACAGTCCCTAGCTGACAATCAATGACATACTACTATACAGAAAGCCACTTGTTTATGCTGGCATTTAGGGCAAATTAGGTCAGTTTTGTCGCAGGATGCGACCCACAACCATCTGACTAACACCTAGGTACCCATTTCAACTGATGGGTGAACCTAGACAACCGGTGTAAGAAAACACTCCATGTGTTCTACCTTCGCCGGAAACGAACCCGGGAACCCCGCCGACTGAAGGAGCACATTTAGCCACAAGCCACGGGCCACCGTTATAATCCCCTTAAATTCCTCTTTGTCATGCATTGTACAGCCAGTAGTAATGGTCCCTTGACACCATACATAACTCTATGTACTGTGAAGGCAGTGGTAGAATGTTCACCTAACACCATACATGACACTCACTCTATAATACACGCACAGGCCGTGGAAGTGTTCTTTGACACCATACATGAACACTATATACAACTGTACATGGAAGTGTCCCTTGGCACCATACATGAACACTAAATACAATGTTACAGCGGAGTGTTTCCTTGACACCAAACATGAGCACTGTATACACTGTACAGTGTAGTGTTCCTTGACACCATACATGAACCCTATAAACAAGTGGTATAGAAGAAGGGGAAGTTCCTAGACACCATACATTGAGCACTGTATATCACTGTAACGAGTGGTAATGTTCCTTGACATCCATACATGAGCACTGTAATACACTGGTACAGTGGGTACTGTTTCCTTGACACCATAACATGAACACTGGTAAACACTGTAACAGTGGTAGTGGTCCTTGACACCATACATGAACACTAAATACCTGTACAGTGGTAGTGTTCCTTGAACACACCATACATGAACACTGTTATACACTGTACAGTGGGTAGTGGTCTTGACACCTACATAAACTCTACACCTGTACAGTGTTAGTGTTTCCCTTGACACCATACATGAACACTATAAACAAGTGTATAGATTTTCCCTAGACTCCATCCATGAGCACTTATACACCTGTACAGGGATATGTTTTCCTTGCACACCATACATGAACACTGTATACACCTGTAACAGTGTTTAATGTTCCTTGAACACCATACATGAAACTGATACCACTGTACAGTGTTAGTGTTCCTTGACACCATACATGAACCTGTATAACACTGTACAGTGTTTCGTGTTCCTTGACACCATACATGAACACTGTATACCACTGTACATTGTTAGTGTTCCTAGACACCATACATGAAACACGTAAACACATTGTCAGTGTTAAGTGTTCCTTGACACCATACATGAACACTGTATATCACTGTACAGGTGTTATTGGTTCCTTGGCACCATACATGAACACTATATACATTGTACAGGTGTTAGTGTTCCTTGGCACCAAACATGAACACAGATACAGTTGTACAGTGGTGTGTACCTGACCACCATACATTGAACACTGTATACACTGTACAGTGGTAGTGTTTCCTTGACAACCAACATGAACACTGTATACACCGTACAGGGTTTAGTGTTCCTTGACAACCATACATGAACACTGTAATACGACTGTACATGTTAGTGTTCCTTGACACCCATACATGAACACTGTAAAAACATCTGTACAGTGGTAGTTTGGTTTCCTTACCACCATACATGAACACTGGAATAACACTGTACATGTTAGTGTTCCTTGACAACATACATGAACAAGGTATACACTATAAAGGGGTAGTGTTTCCTAGACACCATACATGAGCACTGTAAACACAGTACAGTGTTTAGTGTTCCTTGACAACATACATTGAACACTATAGACATTTGGTACAGTGGTAGTGTTCCTTGGCACCATACAATGAACACTATATACATAGTAAACAGTGGGAAGTGATCCTTGACACCATACATGAACACTATATACATTGTACAGTGGTAGTTTCCTTGAACACCATACATGAAACTGTACTGTAACACTGTTACAGTGGTAGTGTTCCTTGGCACCATACATGAACACATATACATTGTACAGTGAAGTGTTCCTTGATATACCATACATGAACACTGTATACACTGGAACAGTTTAGTGTTCCTTGACTACCATACAGAACACTGTATACCTGTACAGTGTATGTTTCTTGACACCATACATGAACACGTATACACATACAGTGGTAGTGAGACAAGAGAGACATAGAGACAGAGATAGGATAGCGTGACAGTGGACAGCCGTGCCTCGTTGTGCCACCGGTTTCTGGTGTTTTCACGGCGCTCTTACGTGCTAGAACTTTAAATTTTGTGTCATCAATCCTATACGATACAACCCTCTAGCGCCTGGGAACCACTCTTGGGCGGAAAACATATATACTTGAGTCCAAAAAAGGAGAATTAGTGTGCCCTACCTAGCAAAGTTCAATCTGCCAAGGGGCATCATAGGCCTGTGTCCCGTGTGAAACAAATAAAAAATAATTGAACTTTGGTCAGAGGAAAGAAAGAGTATCCTGAAAAGCAATGAGTAATACATAGTGTATAGTGTTATACTACAGTGCTCCCCTAGTATATTGATATAAAGGGCTAAAGTGTCATTTGAAAACAGGAGAAATTGTTAAATGAAAGTGATAAAGCCTATAGAAGCCGGTGCCAGAAGTCGCCAGAATCTTACCACCAGGACAGCTGATTTTTAATAATCTTCCTGGCCTGGCTAGTGTAACTCGCATATAATCTAGTGATTACCAGTGAATAGCAGAATATACAGTGTTGTTGTAACAACTAACAGTATATATGGTACATAGTGGAGTGGAGTGACTTTTCATTAGTTTCCTTTTTCTTGAAATCCCATACGTACTGTGAATTCATATAAACCTGTAGTTTACCAGCGGTCGCAATAACACAACGAGAAGCAATTAAAACTACAGAAAAAGCGTGTCCCTTCCTCCAAAAATTAGACAGCAACTATAGTGAAATAATAGCAATTTATTGCGGTGGCGACGGAAAAAAAATAGAGAAGCTAGATACAGCGATTGATAAATCAAGGGTGGAGGTCGACTGATCGTCAGATGTAGGAGTCCAGCAGGGCTCACCCGGCTCTTCAACACGCAAGTTATACTTTTTGTATCAAATCAAATTCACATAATTAACTCGGGGTAGATAATTTTTCCATTAGATCCTTCATGTGTTAGCTCAAATCACCCGACCAGTAGGTTAAATAATTGACCCACTGATCAATCAGATAGACTGGCGAACCAATGACTGGTCCGAACCCTGGACTGGTTTTTCAAACGGTTTCCGTTGTGCAACACCTAGCAGGTTATTAATAGAATATTCAAGAGTTGCTAGTAGAATTGCAGTAAATCACCCGATTCAAATCATTATGAAGCTGTGTGTAGTCCTTGTTCAGTCAAACAAACGGGCTCCACATGCATAAGTTGTCATTTCTGTGGAAATTGGTGTCACACCCCTTGTGCAGATATCCAAGAACTAGCTACAATCAGTATTAAAACAGGGAGTGTTTTTGGGTATGCCCAAATGAGAAAATCTGTGGACTACAATCACAAGGTATTAAAAGAGGTCACACCAAACAGCTTGCATAGAAAACCGGAAGCTTTCTAACAACAGATTTGGATGGGGAACATAAAAAGTCCGGGCTGAATGGTACTGGCCCTTGAAACTGGCCAATGTAGTCCCAGAACTGTAAAGGCTGGAGATGATTTCCAGGTAGTCCAGTAAAATGGGGCTGATAGTGCCTGTCCTGGAGCCAGAATGGGGAAGCTGGAGGTGCTGTCCCTGGAGACAGTAATGGTGAAACCTTGGATGCTGTCCCCCAGGGAGACAGTAATGGTGAAGCTGGAGATGCCTGTCCTGGGAGACAGTAATGGGGAAGCTGGAGATGCAGTACCTGGAGACAGTAAATGGTGAAGCTGGAGATTTTTTTTGTCCAGGTAGTCAGGAAATTATACGAGGAAGGAATACATATAAATGACCTCATAGGACAGGATCCATAGTAGGGTAACGAAGTGTAGTCCAAAAGATAATAAAAAACCAATAATGGCAAACTAGAAATACCGCAAGAAATAGCAATACATGAGGAAACACCACTACAATAGTGAGATATATTACCAAAACAAAATGTGGGAGCTCCATTGTTATTGGTGCTAGGGAGGATAGAAGTAAACAGGGAAACATGCACAACAGGGAATTACAGTCACAGAAACCCAAGGCAAACGGAAACCAAGCCTGTGCACATACTATGCACTCGGTACTGCTGCATGGTAAAAATCTGGAAAAACAGATGTTAACTGCAACTATGACCACCCGGGAAATCCATGCCCATATGACACAGGAAAAAGCAAACTCCTTCCTGTAAGCTTTTATCCCCCTGAAACAGTGTACCTTCTTCAGTACAGGGCAAGAACTGTGCTATAACTTAAATTGCCAGGCATACCATGTAAGGGGACAAAAAGATACAAAACATCCAGGCCATGGGAAAACCTGGGTAGCCACAGCACACTCAAGAGGGAGAGGTTTTTTAGTGCCAGGAAGGAAAAAAAACTGGCAGGAAATGCAGAAATCGTACACCAAATCCAGTCAATACCTGGAGTGGGAACCACAGCGATGGCCTCCACTCCCAAACCAACAGATACAGATACTAATGCCGGAAAAAAATCCCCCCCCAGTACCACAATACCACCAGGGTCCGATTTAACATTCTCTTTTCTTTGCAAATATACAGGGACTAAAGCCAGCAACAAACAACAAATACCTTTCAATCCTGGACTGCTGCAGAGGCAAAGGCAATGTTCGCGGTTTCACTGAGACCCACATAAAGGACACTTGGACAACGAAATTATTGATCCCAGTTACAACCTATTACAGAAGTGACAGAGTGAACATGACAAAGGGGGGAGTTTGGCCTGTACATTGCAGAGTCACTTGTTTTGCACAGACTGCTAAATGCCACAAATTGATGTTTATCTGGAGAAGAGTTCCATAGTGGAAGTTTTATCAGTAAAGGTCGAGAACTCAAAACCTAGTCTTTGTGAATAGACTACTCAAGACTCCGAAATGCACATCCCCAGCAATTCCAGTAAACAGCTGTTAAAAATTGACCACGTCTAAAAACCTTCCAGCTCCTGCACCCAATTCTGCTCCTGGGATTTCAACTTAAGGCACCTAAAAGGGAGAATTATAGCAAATAATGTTGTTGCAGTAATAACAACAGTAGGCCAGACTCTGATGAAACTCTCATACACTACCACGCGAGCTTTTAAATCGCTGCACAAAATTCATTTAAACCAGCAAAATAATAGAGCCTTCGAGACTGGAGCATATACACTAGACCTCATCTTCACTAACAATGATGACTGATAAGAAATATCACCATTCCAAAAACAATATACTCAGATCACAACATAATTGAGTTCATCCATGGGTATGCGCGGAGCCCCAGACCCGACATAAGAATTCGTCACGAGGGAGCCTCACCAAATTCAACGTCAAATAACAAAAACATAAATGGACCAAGAAACCAAGTCCTAACCGAAATAAGCTGGGAAATATACCTAAGCAACACAGCCCCAACTTATGCCTAGAACAGATAACTCGTGGCACTCGATGGTATGCACAAGGCTTATTCCTCTAAGAAAAGGAGGAGTAGATGTAAAACAGAAAGAGACAAGGCGCTCCCTTTACAGGCGACGAAAAGAATAACAGGAGCGGCTAAAAAGAGTCATATATCTGAAAATGCTTAGGAGACACTGGTCAGAGAAATAGCAAGCATCGAACAAAGCTAAAAGAATCCTTTTGGAGTCAGGAATCACGGAAAGAACTAAAAGCCATAAATGAAATCGAAAGAAACCCAAAGAATTTCTTCTCCTATGCCAAAAATCAAAAAATCGAGAACAACGTCCATTATTGGGGGCCCCTACTTAAAACAAGATTGGTCCCTAACACAGATACAAGCAAGGAAAGAGTGAGCTACACAAGTCCCAATATGACTCAGTTTTTTTAGCAAGAGCCGCTAACCAGACTGAAGAAGTCGAAGATCAAAATGGAATTTTTATGAGAGAGCCACAAAAATTTGATTAACACAACTATCCGATGTTATCCAGACCCCAAATGACTTCGAACAGGCGAAAATGACATGCCCATGCACTCTGCCCCCAGGGCCAGACTCATGGACTCTGTGTTCATCAAGAACTGCAAGAAGCCCCTATCACGAGCCTTTTCCATCCTATGGAGAGGGAGCATGGGGACCACGGGGGTCGTCCTCCACAGTTACTAAAACAACAGACATAGCCCCACTCCACAAAGGGCAGTAAAGCAACAGCAAAGAACACAGACCAATAGCACTAACATCCCATATCATAAAAATCTTTGAAAGGGTCCTAAGAAGCAAGATCACCACCCATCAAGAAACCCATCAGTTACACAACCCAGGGCAACAACGGGATTAGAACAGGTCGCTCCTGTCTGTCCAACTATTGGACCCACTACGACAAGGTCCAAATGCACTAGAAGACAAAAAGATGCAGAGTAATATATACAGACTTTGCAAAAGCCTCGACAAGTGTGACCATGGCGTAATAGCGCACAAAATGCGTGCTAAAGGAAAATAAAAGGAAAAGTCGGTCGATGGATCTATAAATTTCCTCACTAACAGAACACAGAGATATTCCGTCAACAGAGTAAAGTCGAGGCAGCTACGGAGAAAAGCTCTGTTCCACAGGCACAGTACTCGCTCCCATCTTGTTCCTATCCTTATACCGCAGAGACAAGGATGTCACCACAGCACCGTGTCTTCCTTTGAAGATACACACGAATCTGCATGACAGTGTCCTTCCATTGCAGACACTGCAAAGCTCCAGGCAGTCATCAACCAAATCTTCAGTGGGACTGCAGAAAACAATATGAAGTTAACGAATGAGCAATATCAATACACAGATATGGTAAAGCAGAGAAAATTAAATCTTCATCAGAGTACTAAAACAAATTCTGGCCACAAAATAGAGCGAAACACCAACGTCAAAGCCTGGATGATCATGTCGAGGATCTCACTTCAAGGACCATAACATTGTATCAATCGCATCTGGCAAGAAAAATGACAGGATGGATAATGGAACCTTCAAAACTGAGGGAGGCCAAGCCCATGCTGACACACTTCGGTCACATTGTTCTATCTAGGCTGGAATATTGCTGCACACTAACAGCACCTTTCAGGCAGGTGAAATTGCCGACCTAGAAAATGTTACAGAGAACTTTCAACGCGCGCATAACGAAGATAAAACACCTCAATTATTGGGAGCGCTTGAGGTATCCTAAACCTGTATTCTCCTGGAACGCAGGAGGGAGAGATACATGATTATATACACTCTGGAAAAATCCTAGAGGGACAGTAACCGAACTTGCACACGAAATATTCACTCACTACGAAAGCAAAGGAACTTGGCAGACGATGCACCATCCCCCGTGATGAAAACGGGTGTCCCTACACGTTAAGAGACCATACAATAAGTGTCAGGGGCCCGAGACGTTCAACGCTTCCTCAGCAACAAAATAAGGGGGATTACCAACAGACCCCTGGAGTCCCTTCAAGCTGGCCACTGGACAACACCTAAAGTCAGTTTTCCGGATCAGCCTGGCATGAGGCTCGTAGTTGGTTTGCGTGCAGCCAGCATGAACAGCCTGGTTGATCAGGCTCTGATCCACCAGGAGGCCTGGTCCTCAGACCGGGCCGCGGGGGCCGTGACCCCCGAACTCTCTCCAGGTAAACTCCAGTGTTCCTTGATACGCTACAATGAACACAGTATACAATTGTACAGTGTTAGTGTTCCTTTGACACCATACATGAACAATGTATACAACGTACAGTGATAGTGTTCTTGACACCATATACATAACACTGTATAGCACTGTACAGTGGTTAGTGTTCCTTGATACCATACAATGAACACTGTATACACTGTAAACAAGCTGTTAGTGTTTCCTTGATTACATACATGAAACACTGTAACAGTGTGAGTGTTCCTTGATAACCATACAATGAACACTGTATACACTGTAACCAAGTTTGTTAGTGTTCCTTGACTACATACTGAAAAAAAACCCCCCCCCCAAGAAAACGTACAGTGGTAAGTGTTTCCTTGACACCATACATGAACACTGTACAGATAGTAACAGTGTTTTCCTTGACACATATATGGAGCTTCTATGCACACCATACATGTCCATCTGTACAAACCATACAGTCACTGTACACAACCACCACTCACTGTAACACAACATAACATGTCATTGCACACCATACATGTCACTTTGCAACACAATACATATCATTGTACACACCCATACATTCACGTATCCACCTACAATGTCACGTGCACACCATACTTGTCACTGCACACACCAATACATGTACTGTACATACCATACATGTCCTGTATACATACATGGTCACTGTATACACCATACATGTCACTGCCCACCATACATGTCACTGTACAACTACCAAACATGTCCACTGTACACACCATACATGTCACTGCACACCATACATTCATTGTGCAAGTCATACATGTCACTGCAACACCATACATGTCCACTGTGCACACCATACATGTCACTGCACACCATGTCACTGAGCGCATCATATCATGTCACTGTACACACCATACAAGTCACTGCACACCATACATGTCACTGTCAACCATACCTGTCACTGTACCACCATACATGTCACTGTACACACCATTACATTCACTGTACCCGCCTACATTCACTGCACAACATACTGTCAACTGTACACACCATACATGTCACTGTACACACCATACATGTCACTGTACACACATACATGTCACTGTGCACACCATACATGTCCTTGTGCACACAATACTGTCACTGTGCACACCATACATGTCACTGTAACACCATATATGTCACTGCACACGCAGCATGTCACTGTGTGCGCACCATACATGTCACTGCACATCATACATTTCACAGTGCACATACACCATACATGTCACTTGTGACACACCCTAATGTCACTGTACACACATATATGTCACGCACACCATGCGATTGTCACTGTGCGCACCAACATGTCACTGCACACCATACCTGTCACTGCACACCATACATGTCACAGCACACCATAACAAGTCAACTGTACACACCCATACATATCACTGTAAACCCCAACATGTCAACTGTACACACCACACATGTCACTGTACACACCACATATGTCACTGTACACACCCAACATTGTCACTGTACACACCAAAAACATGTCACTGCACGATCATACATGTCACTGTGCACACCATACAGTGTTCACTGTGCACACCATACATGTCACTGTACACACCATATATGTCACTGCACACCTGCAGTCACTGTGCGCACCATACATGTCACTGCAGAACACCAATACACTGTCACTGCACACCATACATACATGTCACGCACACATTCATTCACTGTACACACCATACATATCCACTGAACACACCAAACATGTCACTGTACACACCACACATGTCCTGTAACACACCACATATGTTCACTGGACACACCATAAAGTCACCTGTACACACCATACAATGTCACTGCACACCGTACATGGTCCACTGGTGTACACCATACATGTCACTGACACACCATTCATGTCACTGTGCACACAATACATGTCACTGCAACCACCATACATGTCACTGTAACACATCATACATGTCACTGCAACAACCAACATGTCCTACTGCAAATCCCATACATTTCACAGTACAACCATTCATGTCACTGTGCACCTTCCTGTCCCTGCACATCATACAGTCACTGGGCACACCAGACATGTCACTGTGCACACCATACATGTCACTGTGCACACCATACATGTCACCGTGCACACCATACAATGTCACCGTGCACACCATACATACACTATACACACCAAAGCATGTCACTGTACCGACATAGTACATACATCTTAAATACTAACACTTAAGCCTTTCTCATGTTAACTCCAGCTACATCTAAGCTACTTCTACATACTACATCTAAACGACAATTAAACTTCTTTATCTGAACTAAATGAATAAAACTACAGCACCTAAATTACTACATCTAAAGCAATCCGATCTACATCTAATCTACTAATTCTAAACTATCATCTCTGCTTCAATGTCTCAGCAACTACCTCTAAACTGTAACATATCAACCACTATCCCGACTACCACTCAACAACTACCTATAAAACATCTTTAATCCAACTCTTAGCAACTTGACTTAATTACATTTATCTGAACTACCCATTTAAGCATCTAAACTGCAACATCTGATGTAAACTACATCTAGCTACACCCGTCTCACTACCAGTCAAAGCATTCCTGAAGATGTTATCTGGGGTCAGTAAACTAGTGCGGTGGTGGTCCCAGTCCTCTTAGTGGTATGATCAAACCACTCTCTTATTGCTGGTTACCATGAGTATGGTACCACCAAGCCGGCTGTACCGAACTGGACTTAGAAATTTAGAGTTCGTTCTCGAAGACAAGCAAGGAATAAATCTTTTAAAGGTATGTAAGCCAAGTTTTTCCAATGGGTCACGGAGAACAAATCATTAACAATGAGAAAATTTTCAGTACTCCTTATGGAACACATGAGGAAATACACTAGAACGGAGTATGCAACAAAATTCTAACACACAATAATAGCGAAAAACAAATGTGAAGGACTTGGGTGTGAAAATGTCGGAGGATCTCACCTATCAAGATCATAACAATGAAACTATCACATCTGCGAGCCAAATGAAATATCTTCTTCAGATCACATGTTCTTTCTGGGTTGGACTACTGCTGTACACTAACCATCCCCATCAAGGCAGATCTGGAAAATGTGCACAGAACCTTTACTGCATATGTTAGTTCAGGCAAACAATTTAATACTGGAATGTTTAAAGTCGGTGTCGCTGGTTAAATAATAATAATAATATTTTATTATTATTTACTACAAGTACATGTACAAGGTATACAGTCCTAGGTGACATCAATGACATACTACTATAATAGACAAGCCGGCTTTCCTTATGCTGAGCATTTCGAGTAAAATTAGGTCCCTTGTCCCCCCAGATGCGCCCACACCAGTCGACTAACACCCAGGACCATTTTACTGATGGGTTGAACATACCTACAAAAACCTCTTCACAGTGATAAACATCTAACAGAGTACCACGTCAAACATTAGCCGTTAGGAAAACCTAGGAAGTATGATAACCTGAACAAAGTGAACAAAGATCACTACTACTCTCAGGTGACTACAATAAAAAGACCAAGGCCCCACACGTTTACGAATTCACAAACACGAATAACTGCCATGTTGCTACCAACAGTACCACAAACCTACAAGAGTTAAAGAGACTAAGTTTGTGCCCTACTAGACCACATCTGGACCAACATCAATCCCCTGTTAAAATCAGGCATAATCAAGATAATACCACAACCACTACCCTACTACCTTACCTCATAACATATCTTACAAATTACCCCCAAGACCAACCAAAGTCCACTTTCAGACCTTCACATTGAGGCAGGCCATTAATAACTTCCAACAGCAGCAGTGACAAACTTGACAGGCACACTAATCTAGAAATCTTATAACAAGATATTGACAATGCGTTAATAATTTTTCTAAAAAAGTAAAGACCCAGTTACCCTAAAACCAACCACAGCCCTAAAAAACTAAACAGAATGACTGCAAAGAGACCGCACGTCCCTGGCTAACACCCAGCATCCTCAAATCCATACATACAAAACACCTATATGAAAAACAGTTACAAAATGGGTCACATGAACCAGAGACAAACAAAACGTTACTCTCAATCCTAACCACCTGATAAAAGGATTAAAAACTGTATTATGAGAACAATTAACCAACTTTAATGACGTGATATAAAAAAGACCTGGAAAACCCTAACAAAAAATTCTAGAACAAAAAAGATATCAACGAAATACGTAATTGAATTAACTAAACCAGGTGAACCCCAACGAAACAGCCAAACAGACTCAATAATTTCTTCTCCCACTATAGGAAAAAAACTTGCCAATAAAATCCCAACTCAGATTCCCTACCCAATGACTACCTCACTTGCAACTACCCGAACCACACTGATCCTAGCTCCAGACTAACCCTACTGAAGTCTCCTTTATTATCACACACTAAAAACAGGGAGACAGGATATTTAAATACCTTTACCACCTTTTATATATAAAGGATGTCACAAGTACTTCACCAAAATCATTGCAACATGCCTTAACAAATCCATTGAATCCCTCTACCTTCCTACAGTTTCCTCAAAATACAAGGTCACCCCGCTCCCATAAAGGAGGAGACCAACAGACTTGAATAACATAGGCCAATACCAACTTACACCTCTCCTCTACAAATCCTGAAAAATAATTCAAACGAATCTATCCCTACTCATCTCCCTCACCATACTCAATCCTTGTCAATTTGGGTTCAGCCTAATAATAATACTAATGATGCTATTATACACATGCAAGAACATATATACACTGCAATAGAGAAATAAAAAAAGAAGTCCCACTGGGGATCTTACATTGACTTACGTAAAGCTTTTTGAATACAGAATGACCATGACTTGCTCCACAAAAAATTGTCGCACTATGGTTATAAGAGGGCACTCCTCAACACCTAAAGTCGTACCTCAAGCAACAGAAGCCAATATGTGTACACAAGGGCAAACTCTTCTGCACATCCAATTAGAGTTGGTGTCCCACAGGGAAGTGTCCTAAGCCTCTATCTTCTCTTAAACATAAATGACCTACCAAATGCATTGCAACTACTCAAACTCACACTATTTGCAGATGAAACTACATACGTCTTCTCTCTCCCGAGCCCAGTCAGGTAGCAATACTGTAAATACCGAATTACAGATAATATCTAACCTGAATGAGACTAACAAACACACTCTAAACATTGACAAAGCCAACTTCATTCATTGTAACAGAGCTACAGATTCCCTCTTAAACGTGATGGATACAACAGATCACCTATCACAGAACTCAGAGGGGAAAATTCTTAGGAATCCACACTTGATATAGACCTAAATTTCAAACACATATACAACAAATTTCCAAAAAAAAAATCAGACCGTCGGCATACTACGAAGATACGGTACTATGTTCTACAGTTCAGCCCTCCAGGCACATATCACTCCCACCACTTATTTACCGCTATCTCACTCACCTATGGAATTTGTGCATGGGGCTCAACAACAATAAAACCATCTCAAGACCACTAATTACCCAAACAAAAGGCTGAGTCAGAATTGATAAACAAATTCCCCCTACAGGCAGACCACATTCCACCAATATTCAAAACTCTAAACCAACTTCACCATACAAAACATCAATACTTATTACTGCACCAACTACATACATAAACCTTAACTCTGACTAAAACCTCCCCCCTCAAACGTCTCCTTATCAACCTCAACAGAACACATGACCATAACACAAGGCACAGATCACTGTTTGACGTTCCTCGTATCCATCTCACGCTATGCAAAACTCAATGCACATAAAAGCCCTAAAATCTGGGAATACATTAACCTGTATTATAAAAAAAAACACTGTTTATAAATTTCAATCTCTTCTCCCAAATCACTTACTCACCCTCAACTAAATAAATATTGAACAATTGTAATCTCATAAATGTTTTCTCATTATTGTATCTCAAAAATGTCCTACCCTGTGACCCAATCACTCTTTGTTATTTTTTTAATTACATTACCTAACAAAATACTCCATTCTATTGAATACACAGCAACACAGTCAAATGACCATATGACCTGTCCTTTGTAATACTCATTTTGTGCTAAATTGTTATCTAGTTTTACAATAATGTTTTACCACTGACATATATCATTGCTTAGTTTAATCTTAAGTTAACTTTAAGCCCTGCCCATAGTCTCTGCTACAAGGGGCTTTGGCATGCTGCACTTTACTGTATTCTTAGTACTTCTCGTGTATCAATGTTCAAATTAATAAATAAATGAATAAAATAAATAAACAACCGGTGTTAAGAAACACGCCCAAAGTTTCTACCCACTCTGTCTGAAATCGAACGCAGACACTCGCCGGTGCAGCGAGAGTCTTTTAGCGACCAGGCACACTCGGCCTCACATACCGAGGTTCGCGGTTCGAATCTAGGCCAGTGAAAAATGTGGGAATGTTTTCCTTACACATGCTGCCCCCTGTTCATATGTAAGTAAGTAGGTACCTTGGTGTTAGTTGAACGTTGTGGATCACATCCTGGGGGGTGGAAGTATACCTCTCGATATAGCTGGGGCTTCGAATTGAGCTGAGATACGATGACAACTCTTAGCCTGTAAAAGGGATGTGCAAGAAAAAAAAAAGATTTTACCTGTAAGTCCTTGGACGCGTAGCTGAGAAAGATACATCAAAACCTACACCTGGAAAATCCTAGAGGGAACTTGTTGCAAATCTACACACAGAAATCACATCTCTACTAAAGCAAAAGATGTTGAGAGACTGCCCCAACATACTCCCCAATGAAAAGCAAGGGGGCCATAGGTACATAAGTGTCAGGGGCCCATGATCTTTAAAAAGCCTCTCACAATACAAACGGGTAATTTCCAAAGAAACCACTGGCCATCTCATGAGGAAACTGAATAGAATACCTAAAGTCAGTACCTAATCAATCAGCTGACTGTGGTTTCGTAGTTACGATTGTGTGCAAGCCCGCAAAAGAACAGGCGGTGGATCAGGCCTGGTTTCACTGTGGACCTGTCGAGGACCGGGTCCGCGGGACGTTAAACCCCATAACAAATTCATGTATATTCCTGGTAAGGGTCTTCCTTGTAATCAACTTATGCCATTGGGAGGCTCTTAAATAGTCCCTGAGTGTGGTTACACTTTATTATATTCGTATCTCAGTGTGTCGGAACTTGCTTGCTTTTCACTAGAGGTATTTTATACCATCTACACTGTCTGGCTTTCTTAGAGACTGATATTTATGAAAATTATGACGTATTATTCTCACCTTTATTCCAAGGAGTACAAGTCGTGGGACTTCAAGTGTTTCCAGTTATTTAGGTGTCTGATCTGTACGTGCAGTGAAGGTTCTCTGTACATCTCCAAGGTCTGCAATTCTGCCTGCCCTTAAACAGTAGAAAAAGTTTTGTGCTCACGTTTCCCCTCGAGTTTCTGAGATTTCAGTAACTGCTCTTGCACGCCAGATTTTTCCTTTGCTGTTAATACTTTTCACCATTGCAAATATATCTATTTTTGTTCTGCCCCAGAATCCGTAAGTGCATGAATACAGATCAATCAATCAATTTCACCCTTTAATATACATGATTTGTCTTATAATTTCGTAAATGTAAAAAATTAAAAAAACATTACGTTAAAACTTATTTCGTTAACATCCACACAATACCATCCATCATTCTAAGTTACATATGTCTGTTGCTATTGTTATAGAATAAGCCTAGAGCCACCTGCCTGTTCAGCATATAGTGTAGTATTGTATGTCGAGAGACGACATACGTACATGACCTAGCTTTCACATAGTTTGCTGATCCCCTGGCATGTGTTGTATACTTATCTGAGTATCATAGTACCATCCATAATTATACAAATACGACCCCTTTGCTAGGCCTAGTGACTAGTTTGTATGACGTCAGGTGATGCCACATGAGTGGGTGTGATGCGCTGCATCAGTCTCCAGTTCCCCGTTTATCCAAGCAAGGCGAACAGGAAAAGGCAGTTTTGGGTCTCACCCCTTCATACTCGTGCTAATACAATGTTAACATTCAACAAGTGTGTTTACACTCCAACTATGAATATCCCTTCGAACCCCCATACACAGTTGGAAGTTGAAGATTCAGATGAATCACAGAGATTTTAGGAGGAAGAATTCATCTTCAGTCACAGAGTTGTCAGGAAGTGGAATAGTCAGGGAAGGATAGTAAGTGGAGGCAGGCATCCATACTTGGCTTTAAGGAGAGGTATGATAGAGCTCCTTGGCTGGAAGAGTAAACCCAGCAGCGGCAGTGAAGAGGCGGGGCAGGACTATGAATCGGACCCTCCTGCAACCACAACTAGGTGAGTACACACACACAACAGGTGCTGCGCCAGCATTCCTGTACAGGTGAAGAGTTAGTCCGAGTTTTAATTAGAGACTATGTGGGACTGAAGCTTGCTAGTACCAAACAACCTAGGTTTGACCAGGGAACCTTGGTCTCAGGCTGAGATGTGGAGAAAAAGAACTCTCAAAACCAGATACAGGTATATCACAGGCAACTGATTCTTCCTACTTAGAAAATATAATATAATCATAACCTTTATTTACTACATGTACAAGGTATACAGTCCCTAGCTGACAATCAATGACATACTACTATACAGAAAGCCACTTGTTTATGCTGGCATTTAGGGCAAATTAGGTCAGTTTTGTCGCAGGATGCGACCCACAACCATCTGACTAACACCTAGGTACCCATTTCAACTGATGGGTGAACCTAGACAACCGGTGTAAGAAAACACTCCATGTGTTCTACCTTCGCCGGAAACGAACCCGGGAACCCCGCCGACTGAAGGAGCACATTTAGCCACAAGCCACGGGCCACCGTTATAATCCCCTTAAATTCCTCTTTGTCATGCATTGTACAGCCAGTAGTAATGGTCCCTTGACACCATACATAACTCTATGTACTGTGAAGGCAGTGGTAGAATGTTCACCTAACACCATACATGACACTCACTCTATAATACACGCACAGGCCGTGGAAGTGTTCTTTGACACCATACATGAACACTATATACAACTGTACATGGAAGTGTCCCTTGGCACCATACATGAACACTAAATACAATGTTACAGCGGAGTGTTTCCTTGACACCAAACATGAGCACTGTATACACTGTACAGTGTAGTGTTCCTTGACACCATACATGAACCCTATAAACAAGTGGTATAGAAGAAGGGGAAGTTCCTAGACACCATACATTGAGCACTGTATATCACTGTAACGAGTGGTAATGTTCCTTGACATCCATACATGAGCACTGTAATACACTGGTACAGTGGGTACTGTTTCCTTGACACCATAACATGAACACTGGTAAACACTGTAACAGTGGTAGTGGTCCTTGACACCATACATGAACACTAAATACCTGTACAGTGGTAGTGTTCCTTGAACACACCATACATGAACACTGTTATACACTGTACAGTGGGTAGTGGTCTTGACACCTACATAAACTCTACACCTGTACAGTGTTAGTGTTTCCCTTGACACCATACATGAACACTATAAACAAGTGTATAGATTTTCCCTAGACTCCATCCATGAGCACTTATACACCTGTACAGGGATATGTTTTCCTTGCACACCATACATGAACACTGTATACACCTGTAACAGTGTTTAATGTTCCTTGAACACCATACATGAAACTGATACCACTGTACAGTGTTAGTGTTCCTTGACACCATACATGAACCTGTATAACACTGTACAGTGTTTCGTGTTCCTTGACACCATACATGAACACTGTATACCACTGTACATTGTTAGTGTTCCTAGACACCATACATGAAACACGTAAACACATTGTCAGTGTTAAGTGTTCCTTGACACCATACATGAACACTGTATATCACTGTACAGGTGTTATTGGTTCCTTGGCACCATACATGAACACTATATACATTGTACAGGTGTTAGTGTTCCTTGGCACCAAACATGAACACAGATACAGTTGTACAGTGGTGTGTACCTGACCACCATACATTGAACACTGTATACACTGTACAGTGGTAGTGTTTCCTTGACAACCAACATGAACACTGTATACACCGTACAGGGTTTAGTGTTCCTTGACAACCATACATGAACACTGTAATACGACTGTACATGTTAGTGTTCCTTGACACCCATACATGAACACTGTAAAAACATCTGTACAGTGGTAGTTTGGTTTCCTTACCACCATACATGAACACTGGAATAACACTGTACATGTTAGTGTTCCTTGACAACATACATGAACAAGGTATACACTATAAAGGGGTAGTGTTTCCTAGACACCATACATGAGCACTGTAAACACAGTACAGTGTTTAGTGTTCCTTGACAACATACATTGAACACTATAGACATTTGGTACAGTGGTAGTGTTCCTTGGCACCATACAATGAACACTATATACATAGTAAACAGTGGGAAGTGATCCTTGACACCATACATGAACACTATATACATTGTACAGTGGTAGTTTCCTTGAACACCATACATGAAACTGTACTGTAACACTGTTACAGTGGTAGTGTTCCTTGGCACCATACATGAACACATATACATTGTACAGTGAAGTGTTCCTTGATATACCATACATGAACACTGTATACACTGGAACAGTTTAGTGTTCCTTGACTACCATACAGAACACTGTATACCTGTACAGTGTATGTTTCTTGACACCATACATGAACACGTATACACATACAGTGGTAGTGAGACAAGAGAGACATAGAGACAGAGATAGGATAGCGTGACAGTGGACAGCCGTGCCTCGTTGTGCCACCGGTTTCTGGTGTTTTCACGGCGCTCTTACGTGCTAGAACTTTAAATTTTGTGTCATCAATCCTATACGATACAACCCTCTAGCGCCTGGGAACCACTCTTGGGCGGAAAACATATATACTTGAGTCCAAAAAAGGAGAATTAGTGTGCCCTACCTAGCAAAGTTCAATCTGCCAAGGGGCATCATAGGCCTGTGTCCCGTGTGAAACAAATAAAAAATAATTGAACTTTGGTCAGAGGAAAGAAAGAGTATCCTGAAAAGCAATGAGTAATACATAGTGTATAGTGTTATACTACAGTGCTCCCCTAGTATATTGATATAAAGGGCTAAAGTGTCATTTGAAAACAGGAGAAATTGTTAAATGAAAGTGATAAAGCCTATAGAAGCCGGTGCCAGAAGTCGCCAGAATCTTACCACCAGGACAGCTGATTTTTAATAATCTTCCTGGCCTGGCTAGTGTAACTCGCATATAATCTAGTGATTACCAGTGAATAGCAGAATATACAGTGTTGTTGTAACAACTAACAGTATATATGGTACATAGTGGAGTGGAGTGACTTTTCATTAGTTTCCTTTTTCTTGAAATCCCATACGTACTGTGAATTCATATAAACCTGTAGTTTACCAGCGGTCGCAATAACACAACGAGAAGCAATTAAAACTACAGAAAAAGCGTGTCCCTTCCTCCAAAAATTAGACAGCAACTATAGTGAAATAATAGCAATTTATTGCGGTGGCGACGGAAAAAAAATAGAGAAGCTAGATACAGCGATTGATAAATCAAGGGTGGAGGTCGACTGATCGTCAGATGTAGGAGTCCAGCAGGGCTCACCCGGCTCTTCAACACGCAAGTTATACTTTTTGTATCAAATCAAATTCACATAATTAACTCGGGGTAGATAATTTTTCCATTAGATCCTTCATGTGTTAGCTCAAATCACCCGACCAGTAGGTTAAATAATTGACCCACTGATCAATCAGATAGACTGGCGAACCAATGACTGGTCCGAACCCTGGACTGGTTTTTCAAACGGTTTCCGTTGTGCAACACCTAGCAGGTTATTAATAGAATATTCAAGAGTTGCTAGTAGAATTGCAGTAAATCACCCGATTCAAATCATTATGAAGCTGTGTGTAGTCCTTGTTCAGTCAAACAAACGGGCTCCACATGCATAAGTTGTCATTTCTGTGGAAATTGGTGTCACACCCCTTGTGCAGATATCCAAGAACTAGCTACAATCAGTATTAAAACAGGGAGTGTTTTTGGGTATGCCCAAATGAGAAAATCTGTGGACTACAATCACAAGGTATTAAAAGAGGTCACACCAAACAGCTTGCATAGAAAACCGGAAGCTTTCTAACAACAGATTTGGATGGGGAACATAAAAAGTCCGGGCTGAATGGTACTGGCCCTTGAAACTGGCCAATGTAGTCCCAGAACTGTAAAGGCTGGAGATGATTTCCAGGTAGTCCAGTAAAATGGGGCTGATAGTGCCTGTCCTGGAGCCAGAATGGGGAAGCTGGAGGTGCTGTCCCTGGAGACAGTAATGGTGAAACCTTGGATGCTGTCCCCCAGGGAGACAGTAATGGTGAAGCTGGAGATGCCTGTCCTGGGAGACAGTAATGGGGAAGCTGGAGATGCAGTACCTGGAGACAGTAAATGGTGAAGCTGGAGATTTTTTTTGTCCAGGTAGTCAGGAAATTATACGAGGAAGGAATACATATAAATGACCTCATAGGACAGGATCCATAGTAGGGTAACGAAGTGTAGTCCAAAAGATAATAAAAAACCAATAATGGCAAACTAGAAATACCGCAAGAAATAGCAATACATGAGGAAACACCACTACAATAGTGAGATATATTACCAAAACAAAATGTGGGAGCTCCATTGTTATTGGTGCTAGGGAGGATAGAAGTAAACAGGGAAACATGCACAACAGGGAATTACAGTCACAGAAACCCAAGGCAAACGGAAACCAAGCCTGTGCACATACTATGCACTCGGTACTGCTGCATGGTAAAAATCTGGAAAAACAGATGTTAACTGCAACTATGACCACCCGGGAAATCCATGCCCATATGACACAGGAAAAAGCAAACTCCTTCCTGTAAGCTTTTATCCCCCTGAAACAGTGTACCTTCTTCAGTACAGGGCAAGAACTGTGCTATAACTTAAATTGCCAGGCATACCATGTAAGGGGACAAAGTGGTAATACAGTGGCAGCTACATGTAGTAATTACAGTAGTAAATATAGTGGTAATACAGAGGTAACCCACAGTGGCAGCTACAGTGGTACCTACAGTGATAGCTGCAATGGTAAATACAGTAGTAGTACATTGTACTACAGTTATCCTAAAGTGGAAACTACACTAGCTTACAGTGGTGCCTAGTGGTAACTACAGTCATTACTTACAGACGTACCTATATAATAGCTAACGTCAGTGATAGATAGAGTTGTAACTCCAGTGGTCCCTAAAGTAGTAAGTACGGGTGTAACCACAGTGGTAACTAACAGTTGTACATACAGTGGCAGTTTTAGTGGTCCAAGCATTTCTGTGAAGATTTCACCAAGTTCAATTTTGTCTTTTCCCTTTCCCTCCCATGCCTCCTCCACCCACCCAACGTCCCCACTCCCATCCTTCCCACAACTACTTGTGCCACACTTTCCAACCCTTCCGCTGGTCCTCCTTATCTAACTGTTCCCCACCTTCCTTCTCCCTCATGATAACCCCTCTCCCCGCCTACCCTCCCTCTCGCACGCCTCCACAAGAGGTACAGTCTTCCTCAGACTTCCTCATCCACTCGATTCCTTCTCAACGTGTCCGAGAAGCAATTTCCCACTTCAGGTCTGTTTCCCTATTACCTTCCTGAGTTTCGGTCATTTCTTCCCTTTGGCAGTAAAATTATTCTCATTTGTCATTTCTAACCACTGCTGCCACCGTGCCTGGGGTGGCGACAATTTCTCGCGTACACACTGTGTGTCCGTGGTTCAATCCCGGGAGAGTGGGATCACTGGGTGTTTCTTTACCACCTGCTGTCCCTGGTTCACCTACCTGTAAGATGGTACCCATGGGTGTTAGTGACTGGTGTGAGGTCGCTCCTGGGGGGACAAGATTTAAGGATCCAGTGGAAATAAGGGACAAATAGTCTTCGATGACAAACAAAATATTATCTTATAATATTCTTCTTCATTCACAACCTGCAGCCAATTTACTATTATTATCTACACATATCAAAATGAATTTTTAAATTTCGTATGGGACATCATTCTTTTATTGAATACTATCAATAATAATTTAAAAATTCAACCAGAAACGTTTTTATTAAATACTAATGTATCACTTTTTCAATAAAACTGACAAATTGGCGCTTAGCCCACACAATACAGTGGTTAGTTTAGGTAAGGTTGTCAGGAAACAGTGAGCCTAGTCACGACCGGAGAGCGGGGCGTTGAACCCCGGAAATTCCTCTTCAGATATACTCCAGATATAAACCAAGACAAGTGCGCGGCCGCTGGGTTTACTGACGCGGTCCTAGTCATATGATGATCCGTACCTAGAGTTATGATCATCTGACGAGGCTTCTGCTGGCTTACCGGTCCACCCCCTATATAATGTAGTTATAATTACATAGCAAGTAAACAGTGTACAGTCTTGTGTTCAGGAACCACGAGTGGGTTCTTCAACACAGACGTGGGTCTCTTCAACACAGACGGTGGGTTCCTCAACACAGACGTGGGTTCTTCAACAGCAGCGGTGGGTTCTTCAACACAGGACGTGGGTTTCTTCAACACAGCGTGGGTTCTTCAACACAGACGTGGGTTCTTCGACCACAGACGGGGTTCTTCAACACTGACGTGGGTTCTTCAACACAGTCGTGGGTTCTTCAACACAGTACGGTGGTGGTTTCTTCAACAAAGACTTGGTTTCTTCACACAGGACGTGGGTTTCTTCAACACAAACGTGGGTTCCTCATAACACAGACGTGCGGTTCCTCAAACACAAGACGTAGGTTCATCAACACCAGACTTGGGTTCTTCAACAAGACGTGGGTTCCTCAACACAGGACGTGGTTCTGCAACACAGACGTGGGTTCTTCACACAGACGTGGGTTCCTCAATACAGGACGTGGGTTCTTCAACACCGACGTGGGTTTCTTCAACACAGACGGTGGGTTCTTCAACGCAGAATGGGTTTCTCAAACACAGCGTGGGTTCCTCACTACCCGGAGTCTAACCCTGGAGGTTATATCCGGGGTTTCAACGCCCCCGCGGCCCAGTCCATGGACAGCCTTACGGTGGCATCAGGGCCCTGATCAACCAGGCTGTTACTATTGGCCGCACGCTGCTCCAAACGTACGAAACACGAACAGCTGATCCGGCACTGACTTAGGCATCTGTCCACTCTCTCTTGAAGGCAGCCAGGGGTTTATTAGTATTTTCCCCTTATGCTTTTTGGGAGGGCTGTTGAAACAGTCTTAGGCCCGGCCACTTATGGTGTTTTTTCTAGTGTATAAACAATGGCGCCCCTACTTTTATTTTGGGGTATTTTGCATCGCCTGCCAGTCTTTTACTTTGTAGGGGTGATTTCTATGTTGCCACATTCGGAACATTCTGCTGGATTTTCCAATGTAGATTATGGTATATCTCACTCTTCCTGCGTTCCAACGGTACAAGTCAAGTGATTCCAAGCGTTCCAGTAGTTAAGATGCTTGACAGAACTTATCGTGCAGTAAAGGATCTCTGGTAAAAAAAAAAATACCCCACTGTTTTTTTTTCTAGACATCTGCAATTTCACCTGCTTTGAAGCGGAGATGTTTATGTACAGCAGCATTCAGCCTAGAGAGATCAAGTGATTTGAAAAGGATCATTCATTGGCTTGCATCTGATACATAGAGGGCTTACTATAGTGGCAACTTACATTGAGTAACTATAGTCGGTAACTACAGTGGCCAGCTTCAGTAGTTACAATACGTAGCTAAATATAGTGGCAACAAAATGGCTGCTACAGTGGTACAAACAGTGATAGCTGCATTGGTAACTACGAGTAGCTAATTGTAACTACAGTGTTACCCTACAGTGGAAACTACACTAGCTATAATGGTTGCTAGTGGTAAACTACGTCATACTATAGAATATATACAATGGTAACATCAGTGGATAGCTAGAGCTGTAAACTCCAGGTGGTCTCTAAAGTAGGTAAGTACGGTGGTACCCACAGTGTAACTTCAGTGGACTACAGTGGCAGTTTTAGTGGTTACAGATTCTTTGAGACCACCCAACGTTCAATTTCGTCTTTTCCCAATCCCCTCCCATGCCCTTCCTCACCACCCACCAGTCCCCAATCCCATCCTTCCACAAACTTACGTGTAGCCACTTCTTTCCATCCCTCCCTCTGGTCCTCCACTCTTTCTCACTGTTTCCCACACTTTCATTCTCCCTACATGGAATAAACCCTTCCTGCGCCTTCCCCTCCCTCTCGCACGCCTCACAAGAGGTCAAGTCTCCTGACTCCTCCATCCCTGATTTCCCTTCTCAACGGTCCAGAGAAGCAAATTTCCACCTTCAGGTCTGTTTTTTTAACCTTTCTTAGTTTGGTATTTATTCCCTTTGCAGTAAATTACTTCTGCATTTCGTCATTACTAAACACTGCGGCCCCGTTGTGGGATGGGACGGACAATCTTGCGCACAACAATGACGTGTCCGGGTTGCAATCACCGGGAGAGTGGAAACACTGGGTGTTTCTTTACACCTGCTGTCCTGTCTCACCTACTGTAAGTAGGTACCTGGGTGTTAGTCGACTGGTGTGGGTCGCATCTCCTGGGTGGACAAGATTTAAGAGATCCCAGTGGATATACAGACAAGGATAGTCTTCGATGACAAACAAAATCTTATTTATATTATCTTATTCCTTCACAACCTGACAGCCAATTTACTATTATTATTACACATATCAAAAATGAATTTGTTTTCGTATGGGACATCATATCTTCTTATTGAATACATTATCAATAATACTTTAAAATCAACAGAAAACGTTCTTTATTAAATACAAATGTATCACTTTTTCAATAAACTGACAAAATTGGACGCTTATGCACACAATAACATGGTTAGTTAGAGTAAGGTTTGTCAGGAAACAGATGAGGCCTCGCACAGACCGGGCAGCGGGGGCGTTGACCCGGAATCTTCTTCAGATATACTCCAGGTATAAACAAGACAAAGTGTTTCCTGACCGCGGGTACTAGTCAATATGATGATCCGTACCTAGAGTTATTGATAATTCTGAACCGAGGCCTTCTGCTGGCTTACCGCGTCCACCCAATATTTATTTGTAGTTATAATTACATAGCAGTAAAACAGTACAGAGTCTTGTGTTCAGGTACCCACAGACGTGGGTTCTTCAACACAGACGTGGGTTCTTCAAACACATGGACGTGGGTTCATCAACACAGACATGGTTCTTCAACACGAGGGACAGTGGATTCTTCAACAAGACGTGGATTCTTCACACTACGTGGGTTCTTCAAAAAGACGTGGGTTCTTCAAACACAGACGTGGGTTCCTCAAACCACGACCGTGGGTTCTTCAACCCCCACAGACGTGGGTTCTCTTCAAACACAGGACGTGGGTTCTATCAAAACAGACGTGGTTCTTCAACACAGACGTGGGTTCCTCAACACAGGACGTGGGTTCTTCAATCACAGACGTGGGTACCTCAACACAGACGTGGGTTATTCAACACAGGCGTGTGTTCTGCAACACAGGACGTGTGGTTCTTCAACATAGACGTGGGTTCTTCAAACACAAACGTGGATCTTCAACTACAGGATAGTGGGCTTCTTCAACAAACAGACGTTGGGGTTCCTCAACACAGACGTGGGTTCTTTCATCACTGACGAGGGTTCTTCACACAGACTTGGGTTATTCAACAAAAGAGTGGGTTCTTCAACACCAGACTAGGGTCTTCAACACAGACGTGGGTTCTTCATACACAGACGTGGCTTCTTCATCACAGACGTGGGTTCTTCAATACAGCCGTGGGTTCCTAACCACAGATGTGGGTTCTTCAACACGAGTGGGTTCCTCAACACAGTCTTTGTTCCTCAAAACCGACGTGGGGGTTCTTCAACAACAGCGTGGGTTCCTCAACACAGACGTGAGTTCCTTCAACACAGAAGTGGGTTCCCTCCAAACACAGGGACGTGGGTTCTTCAACCTGACGTGGGTTCCTAACCACAGACGTAGGCTTCTTCAACATAGACGATGGGTATCAGTCAACCACAGACGTGGATTCTTCAACCAGGAAGTGGGTATCTTCAAACACAGACGTCGGTCTCAACACAGGACGTGGGTTCTTCAAACACGGACGTGGGTTTCTTCAACATAGGATTGGGTTCTACATCACAGACGTGGGTTCTTCACACAGAACTGGGTTCTTCAAACCAGACGTGGGTTCTTCAACACAGACGTGGGTTCTTCATCACAGACGTGGGTTTATGTCTCAATACAGACTTGTTTTCCTAAACACAGAGTGGGGTTCTTCGACTCAGACGTGGGGTTCCTCAACACAGACGCGAGTTCCTCAACACAGACGTGGGTTTTCATACACACAGACGTGGGTTCCTCATACAGACGTGCGTTCCCTCAACAACAGACTTGGGTTCTTTCAACTCAGACGTGGGTTCTTCACAAAGACGTGGGTTCTTCAACACAGACGTGGGTTATTCAACACTGACGTGGGTTCTTCAACAAAGGTCTTGGGTTCTTCGACAGACGTGGGTTCTTCAACACAACGTGGGTTCTAAACACAGACGTGGGTTCTTCAACAGCAGACGTGGGTTCTTCAAACACAGACGTGGAGTTCCTCAAACACTAGAGTGGGTTCTCACCACGACGTGGTTCCTCATCAAGACGGGGTTCTCCTCCAACACAGACTTGGGTTCTTCAACACGGACGTGGGGTTCTTAAACACAGACGTGGGTTCATCATCACAACGTCGGGGTCTTCAACACAGACCTGGGTTCTTAACACTGACGAGAGTTCCTCAACACAGACGTGGGTTCTTCAACACAGACGTGGGTTCTTCAACACAGACGTGGGTTCCTCAACACAGACGTGGATTCTTCAACACGACGTGGGTTCTTCAATACAGACGTAGGGTTACATCAGCACAGACGTGGTTCTTCAACACAGACGTGGGTCCTCAACTTGATGTGGGTTCCCTCAACCACAGTCGTGGGTTCTTCCAATACAGAACGTGGATTCCTCAACACTCAACACAGACGTGGGTTCTTCAACACAGACGTGGGTTCCTCAACACAGACGGGTTCTTCAACACAGACGTGGGTTCTAACGTGACGTGGTTCTCAACACAGACGTGAGTTCCTCAACAATGGACGTTGGTTCCTCAACACTGAACGTGTGGTTCCTCACACAGACGTGGGTTCTTCAATAACAGTCGGGTGGGTTCTTAAACACAGACGTGGGTTCTTCAACAACAGACGTGGTTCCTCAACAAGACGGGTTCTTCAAACACAGACGTGGGTTCACTCAACCAGACGTGAGTTCCTCCACACAACGTGGGTTCATAACACAGGGACGTGAGTTCCTCAACACAGACGTGGGTTCATAATGTAGATGTTGGTTCTCAAAACAGAGTGGGGTTCTTTAAAACAGACGTGGGTTCTTCAACACAGACGTGGGTTCTTCCACACAGGACGTGGGTTCTTCACAACGGACGTTGGTTCTTCAACGCAGAACCGTGGGTTCCTCAACACAGCGACGGGTTCCTAACACAGACGTGAGTTACTCAACACAGACGTGGGTTTTCAACACAGACGTGGTTTCCTCAACCACAGACGTGGGTTCTCAACACCAGGACGTGGGGTCTTCAACACTGACGTGGGTTCTTCACACAGGACGTGGGTTCTTCAACACAGACGTGGGTTCTTCAACACAGACGTGGTTCCTAAACAAAGACATGGGTTCCTAAACACAGACGTGGGTTCCTACCTACCTGGATTCTACCTGGAGGTTATTCCGGGGATCAACGCCCCCGCGGCCCGGTCCATGACTCAGGGCCTCTCAGGTGGATCAGTGCCTGATACAAACCAGCTGTTACTATTAGGACAGCACACTGTCCAACGTACGAACCACTGCCCTGCTGATCCGGCACTGATTTTAGGTATCTGTCGAGCTCTCTCTTGAAGGCAGCCAGGGGTTTATTGATAATTCCCCTTATGCTTGGTGGGAGGCTGTTGAACAGTTTTGGCCCCTGACACTTATGTGTTTTCTTTTTAGGTCACAAATGGAGCCCCTACTTTTATTAATTCGGGGTATTTTGCATCGCCTGCCCAGTCTTTTACTTTCGTAGGGAGGGATTTCTATGTGCACATTCGGGACCTTTCCTTCCAGGGATTTTCCAAGTGTTGGATTTTGGATATATCTCTCTCTCCTGCGTTCAGCGAGTTCAAGTCAAGTGCTTCCAAGCTTCCCAAGTGTTATTGATCCTTGAAGAACTTATGCGTGCAGTAAGGATCTATGTATATACTCTTATAGATGCTGCATTTTCACCTCTTTGAGCGGAGATGTTTTGTACTGCAGTATTCCAGCCCTAGAGAGAACAAGAGATTGGAAAAGGTCATATTGGCTTGGCATCTCTCGTTTTAGAATCGTTCTCATGATTTTTACTATCATTTTCTTGCGGCTTGTGATCGTGGCATGTTGTGATCTTGAAAGTGTGATCTCAGACATTACTACTCCACAGATCCCTTACATTTTTTTTTCACACTCAATTGTATGGCCTGCAGTTTGTAGTATACTCTGTTTGTTATTATCTCTCCAGTTTTCCTAAACGGAGTAGTTGGAATTTGTCCTCCGTGGAACATATATTGTTTACCGTTGCCCACTGGATAAACTATGTTTATATATTCTGTTGAGCGTTAAACGCATCCCTCACAGATGAAAAGCTCATGCAGTCCTAGTATCTTCTGCAAGGATGATACGTGCTGTGGTGTATATCTCTGTCTAAAGTCTCATATGAGGATGAGGAATAGGATGGAGGGCAAGTAATATGTCGCCTTGAGGTTAACAGAGCTTCTTCCACTATGGTAGCCTCCCGATTTCAAACTCTATTGGCCCACTACTCTTTGTGTTCGATTTTTAGGAAGGTTGAAGATCATCTCCCCACTTTCCAGTTCATTCCTTTAGGCACGTGTTTGTGCACTACTATTGCCATGATCGCACTTGTCAAATGCTTTTGCATGTCTTCTGTATATGACATCTGCATTCCGATTTTCTTCCCAGTGCATTCCAAGCCCTTATCATAGTGATTCCAGTAGTTGCGAGAGGCAGGAGACGACTGCCTGAGCCCTTGTATGCCTGGATTGTGCAGTTTTTCGGGTATCTTAGGTGATTTGCAAAACCCACGGACGTGTGTTCATAAACACGACGTGGGTCACTAGTATCTTCCTACGGAAAAAAACCCGAGAGGAAAAGGGGTTAAACTACTAACAACATTTACTTAATACTGTCGGTGAGCTGCTCTGGAGTGACTTTGAGTGGGCCTATTTTTTTTCTCTTGATCCTGCTTTTGTATTTACCTGAAAGTATCCATCAAGGGTTAATCTTCGAATCCCTTGTGACTTTAGCCTCATTAATCTCTTGTTTTCTTGTTCCCTTTTTTTTATTTTTCTCTATAATTGAATTATTTTGCTTGTCTTCATAAAGTCCCTTCTTCTTTAGTACCCATATTCAGGTCATTCCACTTCAATCTTTTCCAGGTAATTTTCCAAACCTGTGAAATTGGCCAAGATGAGTCATGGACAGAAACTTGATTGTAGTTATTTGGGTTATTCCATGATATATTGTAACTGTGGATTTTGTGATCACTTTTTCCAAGACTCTCATTAACTCCAGGATTATTAATCAGTGATTCCTTGTTGGCAAGAACCAAGTCAAGGAGGGTTTATTTTATTTTATTAGTATTTTTATTATTATATTATTATTATATATTATTATTTTATTATTATTATTATTATCCAACATTGATGCACTAAACCTTCTAGATGCCTTGTAATTTCGACCCATAGAAGTTAATGCACTGCTTCAAGTTTGGGGCCTATAAATCACACTCAAAATTAATTTTTCACGACCCTCGAGAAACTGTAGCCAAGCAGATTCTGTGTCCGAAGCTTCAAATTTTATATCTTGTCTAACACAACAATTCAAATTATCTCTGACATACAATGTCACTCCACCACCCTTCCTATTGACCCTATCAGTGTGGAATAGCTTGTATCCTTGTATGTGGCATTCAGAAGGCATTTCTCTATGTTTCAGGTTGAACCAGGTCTCTGTTATAGCATTAATATCTATGTTACCTGCATATGCAATTAATCTTAGCTCATCTCTTATTTCATACACTCCAAGTATTAGTATAGTAAACCTTTAGGGAGCTAGTTGCACACTGCCCTTTACTGTCTCTCTTTGTTGACTAGTTGATTAACCTTTACTAGCAACTTTATTATGAATAATAATTTTTACATATATCCCTGAGGATATCCTGGTAATAATCGGCTTGTTTTCATTCCTATTGCTGCAATCGATTGGTTTCCCACACACACCCATTACTCTTCATTCTATCAGTGTAAAGTCCTGGTTAAGTCCAATGCAGTGGCCACCTCGGTGAGTAGATTAATGCTACACTCCTCTTCAAGAGACAGGTACCCCATCCCTTGCATACATATCATATTTGTCATAGAAATTGTCCCGGTTATCAATGAATGGGATTGCAAGTTCTTTGCAGTACCCATCTAGCCAGCAATTTACACCAGTTGCCCTAGACATCCATTCATTGCCCACTTCCCCTCTAGGCACGATGATACATATGATAGGGACCCCTTAGACCTAATTAATTCTATAACCGACCTGTAATTACTACGCAACTCCTTCTACTACCATTCCTGATATCATTTACACAGACTGAGACAGTAATGGGATTATTCCTCCATACCGACATTGGATATTATCCAACCGGTAGACTATGTCTTCGACACCACGCTCATGTGAATGACCACCCTCTGTCTCAACTTCCGATCTCTATTACAGAAAGCACGGTCCATATATCTTACCTGTAAGTCACCCACAATCAGAATGTTCATACCTTGATTAACAAGGGAGCTAGTGGTACCTTTACCCTCACTAACCACTGAAGTACACTCGCCCTGTAGAACAAGCAATTGATTTCCTACCTTCAGATCTTCTCTATTAAGCTTCCTTTTCTTGATACTTCTACCGTTAGTGGAGACTACATTCCACTTGACGAAGCTGCCACTCTTCAACTTACTGTTTGTAACCTTTTCCTCCACACCAACTCCGTCCTTCTCACACTCACTCCCAAATCCATCTAGGCGAATTTTCAGCCTCCTATTTTCCTCTTGGAGAAGTAGAACCACCTCCTTCAACACTTCTTTAACCTGAGATTCCAAAACACTACAGGAACAAGTCATGGTGCCTTAGAACTTTCCACCTAATTCCCCCAAGACAGCTTATTCAGTAGTAGTAACTGTTACCAGTACCGTCCGTTGACTCAACGACATCCGTCTCTGCCTGAGTCACGGTCTTTCATATTGTGCTGAACTGACACTATTTCAAAAGACCCCACTGGGTACTGGGGCAGCCGGATAGTCAGTATTCGACGTGTAGCCAAGGAGATAGGTACGGCTGGAGCGGGCTCCCTCCACATAAAAGCATTATAAGTAATAAACAAGCCTACGTGAGTATTTTCTTCCTAATCCACGTATCGAACTCCAACATTGATAAATGGTGTACAAGCGGTGTGGAGCGTGGATTTACGTTTTTAGGGTAATTCCAGGAGTTAGAAGGTGGGTGTGGAGTAGCGGCAGGGTAAAAGGGAATCTCCAAGCCAGTCGCCTACTCCCCTCAACACCCTCCAGCCAGCCGTTATACCTTCTCACAACCGTAAAGCTGCATGCCTGTTGCAAGCCCTTTTCGCAGCTTCCTGGCTTAAGGTTCGTGTGTAATTGCTTCAATTCGAGGGGTTACACGGATTTTGCAATTAAGCCAGGCAGTAAGCCAGACTGTGGGAAGTGACGCCAGTCAAGCCTATCATCCAGACTGTCTCCTTGTCATCCACTGCTCCTCCGTGCTTGTGCATCGTTTACACGTCCTTACAGTCAGCATTCTCGGGG
>NC_069450.1:2729316-2762790 GCF_026875155.1 Cherax quadricarinatus | reverse complement strand
TCGCCTAGATGTATTTGGGAGTGAGTGTGAGAAGGACGGAGTTGGTGTGGAGGAAAAGGTTACAAACAGTAAGTTGAAGAGTGGCAGCTTCGTCAAGTGGAATGTAGTCTCCACTAACGGTAGAAGTATCAAGAAAAGGAAGCTTAATAGAGAAGATCTGAAGGTAGGAAATCAATTGCTTGTTCTACAGGGCGAGTGTACTTCAGTGGTTAGTGAGGGTAAAGGTACCACTAGCTCCCTTGTTAATCAAGGTATGAACATTCTGATTGTGGGTGACTTACAGGTAAGATATATGGACCGTGCTTTCTGTAATAGAGATCGGAAGTTGAGACAGAGGGTGTCATTCACAGGAGCTGGTGTCGATGACATAGTCTACAGGTTGGATAATATCATGTCAGGTAATGGGAATAATCCCATTATCTGTCTCAGTGCTGGTGGAAATGATATCAGGAAGGGTAGGAGAGAGGAGTTGCTGTATAAGTACAGGTCGGTTATAGAATTAATTAGGTCTAAGGGGTCCCTATCATATGGATATCTAGGGCAACTGGTGTAAATTGCTGGCTAGATGGGTACTGCAAAGAACTTGCAATCCCATTCCATTGATCACCGTGCTGTACATTTCTATGACAAATATGATATGTATGCAAGGGATGGGGTACCTCTCTCTGAAGGAGGAGTGGTAGCATTAATCAACTCGACCGAGGTGGCCACTGCTGACTTATCCAGGACTTTAAACTGATAGAATGTAGAGGTATGGGTGTGTGTGGGAAACAATCAGATTGCAGCATTAGAATTGAAAACAGCAGATATTTACATGATACCATCAGGGATATATTGTAAAAGAAAATTATTCTATAATAAGTTGCTAGTAAAGGTAAATCAACTAGTCCACAAAGAGAGACAGTATAGGGCAAGGTGCAACTAGCTCCCTAAAGGTTTACTATACTAATACTTGGAGTGTATGAAATAAGAGATGAGCTAAGATTAATTGCATATGCAGGTAACATAGATATTAATGCTATAACAGAGACCTGGTTCAACCTGAAACATAGAGAAATGCCTTCTGAATGCCACATACAAGGATACCAGCTATTCCACCACTGAAAGGGCAATAGGAAGGGTGGTGATTGACATGTATGTCCGGATAATTTGAATAGTTGTGTTAGACAAGAATGAAATCTTTGAAGCTACGGACACAGATCTGCTTGGCTACAGTTTCTCGAGGGTCGTGAAAAATTAATTTTGAGTGTGATTTATAGGCCCCCAAACTTTGATAGGCAGTGCAGTAAGCTTCTATGGGACGAAATTCCAAGGCATCAAAGGTTTAGTGCAATCATTAAGATAAAAATCATAACTAATAATAATAAAAAATAAAAATAATAATAATAATAATAATAAGAATAATTAATAATAATAATAATAATAATAAAATAACCTCCTTGACTGTTCTTGCCAACAGGAACACGAGTAAATAATCCCTGAGGTTAATGATGAGCTTGGGAAAAGAGATCACAAATCACAGTTTTCAATATATCATGGAATTAACCCTAATAACTACCATCAAGTTTTCAGGTCCATGACTTCATCTTGACCAATATCACAGGTTTGGAAAATTACCTGGGTAGGTTAAAGTGGAATGACCTGAATATGGGATACTTAAGAAGAAGGGTACTTAAGAAAGACAACAATATATTCAATTAAAGAGAAAAATAAAAAAAAGGGAACAAGAAAACAAGAGATTATGAGGCTAAAGTCACAAGGGATTCGAAGAGTAACCCTTAGGGTTTCTTTCAGGTATACAGAAGTAGGATCAGAGAAAATATAGGCCCACTCAAAGTCACTCAGGTCAGCTCACCGACAGTAATAAGTAAATGTGTAGTATGTTTAACCCCTTTTCCTCTCGGTTTTTTCCGCAGGAAGATACTAGTGACCCACGTCTGTGTTGAGGAACACGCGTCTGTGGGTTGCAAATCACCTAGATTCCCAAAAACTGCACAATCCAGGCAACATGGGCTCAGGGCAGGTCGCTCCTGCCTCTCGCAACTACTGGATCACTATGATATGGGCTTGGATGCACTGGAAGAAAATCGGAATGCAGATGTAATATACAGAGACTTTGCAAAAGCATTTGACAAGTGCGATCATGGCATAGTAGCGCACAAAACACGTGCTAAAGGAATAACTGGGAAAGTGGGGAGATGGATCTTCAACTTCCTAACAAATCGAACACAAAGAGTAGTTAGTGGTCAACAGAGTTAAATCGGAGGCTACCATAGTGAAGAGCTCTGTTCCTCAAGGCACAGTACTTGCCCCCATCCTATTCCTCATCCTCATATGAGACTTAGACAGAGATATACACCACAGCACCGTATCATCCTTTGCAGATGATACTAGGATCTGCATAAGGCTGTCATCTGCTGAGGATGCGGTTAACCTCCAAGAAGATATAAACAAAGTTTTCCAGTGGGCAACGATAAACAATATGATGTTCAATGAGGACAAATTCCAACTACTCCCGTTATGAAAACTGAGATAATCACTAAACAGAGTATACTACAAATCTGGCCATACAATATAGATGGAAAAAAAATGAAGGGATCAGGGAGTATAATGTCTGAAGGATCTCACATTCAAGGTTTCACAACAGTGCACGATCACAAGCGCAAACAAAATGATAGATGAATTTATGAGAACGTTCAAAAACGAGAGATGCCAAGCCAATGATGATCCTTTTCCAATTCTCTGTTCTCTCTAGGCCGGAATACTGTCGGTAACATAAACAACTCCGCTTCAAAGAGGTGTAATTGCAGATCTAGAGAGTATACAGAATCCTTACTGCACGCTATGTTTCTGTCAAGCAATCATAACACTTGGGGACGCTTGAAGCACTTGACCGACGTTACTATATACGTTATTGGAACGCAGGAGAGAAGAGATATATCATAATCTACACTTGGAAAATCTGGAAGGAAATGGTCCCGAAATGTGCACATAGCAATCACTCCCTACGAAAGTAAAAAGACTGGCAGAGGCGATGCAAAATACCCCGAATTAAAAAAAAGAATGGCGCCATTGTTTACACTAAAAGAAAACACAATAAGTGTCGCGGGCCAAAGAACTGTTCAACAGCCTCCCACCAAGCAAAAGGGAATTGCCAATAAACCCCTGGCTGCCTTTCATGAGAGAGCTGGACAGATACTAAAATCAGTGCGGATCCAGCAGGGCAGTGGTTCGTACGTTGGAACAGTGTGCTGTCAATAGTAACAGCCTGGTTGATCAGGCACTGATCCACCGAGAGGCCTGGTCATGGACCGGGCCGCGGGGCTTGATCCCGCGGAATAACTCCAGGGTAGAAGCCGGGTAGGTAGGAACCCACGTCTGTGTTTAGGAACCCACGTCTTTGTTTAAGAAACCCACGTCTGTGTTGAAGAACCCACGTCTGTGTTGCAGAACCACTTGTTGTGTTGAAGAACCCACGTCTGTGTTGAAGAACCACGTCTGTGGTTGAAGAAAACCACGTGTGTGTTGAAGAACCCACGCTGTGTTGAAGAACCCACGACTGTGTTAGGAACCACACGTCTGTGGATGAGAACTTCACGTCTGAGTTGAAGCACCCTCGTCTGTGTTGAGGAACCCACGTCTGTTGAAGACCTCGTCTGTGTTGAAGAACCCCCGTCTTGTGTTGAAGAACCCACGTCCCCCCCCTTTTTGGGTGTTGAAGAACCCACGTCTGTTTTGAAGAACCCACGCCTATGTTGAGGAACCCAGTCTGGTTGAGAACACCACGTCTGAGTTGAAGAACAACATCTGTGTTGAAGAACCCACTGTCTGTGTTGAAGAACCCCAAGTCCTGAAGTTGAAGAACCACGTCTGTGTTGAAGAAAACCACTCTGTGTTGAAGAATCCACGTCTGGTTGAAGATCCACGTCTGTGTTGAGGAACCCACGGTCTGTGTTGAAAGAACCCACGTCAGCGTTGAAGAACCCACGACATGTGTTGAAGAATCCACGTCAGTGTTGAGGAAACCCACGTCTGTTGTTGAAGAACCCACGTCTGTGTTTGAAGAACCCACGATGTGTTGGAGAACCCACGTCTGTGTTGAGAATCCACGTCTGTGTGAAAGACCCACCGTCCTGTATTGAAAGAATCCACGTCTTGGTTAAGAACCCAGACGTCGGTGTTAAAACCCACGTCTGTTTGAAGAAACCCCGTCTGTGGTTGAAGAATCCCACGTCAAGTGAGAGGAACCCACGTCGTGTTGAAGAACCCACGTCTGTGTTGAAGAACCCACTCTGTGTTGAGGAACCCCGTCTGTGTGAGGACTCACGTCTGTGTTGAGGAACCCACGTGGTGTGTTGAGGCCCTTCACGTCGTGTTGAGGAACCCCGTCCAGTGTTGAAGAACCCGACTGTGTTGAGGAACCCACGTCAAGTGTTGAAGCACCCACGTCTGTGTTGAGGAACCCACGTCTGTTATTGAAGAACCCACGTCTGTGTTGAGGAACCCACGTCAGTGTTGAGGAACCCATGTCTCTGTTGAGGAACTCACGTCTGTGTTGAGGAACCCACGTCTGTGTTGAAGAACCCACGTGTGTGTTGAAGAACCCACGTCTGTGTTGAAGAACCCACGTCTGTGTTGAGGAACCCACGTCTGTGTTGAGGAACTCACGTCTGTGTTGAGGAACCCGCGTCTGTGTTGAGGAACCCCCAACGTCCCTGTGTTGAAGAACCTACGTCTGTGTTGAAGAACCCACGTCAGTGTTGAAGAACCCACGTCTGTTTGAAGAACCCACGCTGTTGAAGAACCCACGTCTATGTGAGGAACCCCACGTCCTGTTAGAGGAACCCACGTCTGTGTGAAGAACACACATCTTGTTGAAGAACCCACTCTGTGTGAAGAACCCGTCTGATTGAAGAACCCCGTTGTGTTGAAGAACCACGACTGATGTTGAAGAATCCACGTCTGTGTTGAAGAATCCAGGCTGTGTTGAGGAACCCACGGGTGTTGAAGAACCCACGTTCACGTTGAAGAACCCCACGTCGTGTTTGAAGAATCCACGTCTGTGTTGAGGAACCCACGTCTGTGTTGAAGAACCCACGTCCTGTTTGAAGAACCCACGTCTGTGTCGGAAACCCACTCTGTGTTTTGAAGATCCACGTCTGTGTTTTGAAGAACCCACGTCTGTAATTGAAGAATCCACGTCTGTGATTAGAAGAACCCAACGACCTGTGTTGAAGAACCACGTCCTGTGTTTGAAGAACCCACTCTGTGTTGAAGAATCCCGTCATTGATTAGGATCTCCCCACGTCTGTGTTGAAGAACCCACCGTTGTGTTGAAAACCCACGTCTGTGTTGAGGAACACCACGTCATGTTGAGGAACTCACGTCCGGTGTTGAGGAACCCACGTGTGTGTTGAGGAACCTCACGTCTGTGTTGATGAATACACGTCTGTGTTGAAGAAACCCGTCTGTGTTGAGACCCCACGTCTGTGTTGAAGAACCCACTCGTGTTGAGGAACCCACGTCCTGTATTGAAGAACCCACGTCAGATGTTGAGGAAACCCACGTCAGTGTTGAGGAACCCTGTCTCTGTGAGGAAACTCACGTCTGATGTTGAGGAACCCACGCTTTTTAATACCACGTCTGTGTTGAAGAACCCGTCTGTGTTGAGAACCACGTCTGTTTGAAGGAACCCACTCTGTGTGAGGAATCCACGTCTGTATTAAGAACCCACGTCTGTGTTGTATAAGGAACCCACAGCCAGTGTTGAGGAACCCACGTCTGTGTTGAGAAACTCCACGTCTGCGCTAGGAACCCACTCTGTATTGAAGAACCCCGTGGTGTTGGAACCCACGTCTGTGTTGAGGAACCCACGTCTGTGTTGAAGAACCCACGTCTGTGTTGAAGAACCCACGTCTGTGTTGAGGAACTCACGTCTGTGTTGAAGAACCCAGGTCTGTGTTGAAGAACCCAGGTCTGTGTTGAAGAACCCACGTCTGTGTTGAAGAACCCTACGTCTGTGTTGAAGAAACCCAAGTCAGTGTTGAGGAAACCCACTTCGTATGATGAACCCCGTCCTGTGAATAAAACCCACGTCTGTGTAGAGAACGTCTCACGTCCAGTGTTGAAGAACCCACGTCTGTGTTGAAGAACCCACGTCTGTGTTTAGGAACCCACGTTGTGTTGAAGAACCCACGTCTGTGCTGAAGAACCCAAGTCTGTGTTGAAGAACCCACGTCTGTGTTGAAGAACCCACGTCTGTGTTGAGGAACCCACGTCTGTGTTGAAGAACCCACGTCTGTGTTGAGGAACTCACGTCTGTGTTGAGGAACCCACGTCTGTGTTGAAGAACCCACGTCTGTGTTTAGGAACCCACGTCTGTATTGAAGAACCCACGTCTGTGATGAAGAACCCACGTCTGTGTTGAAGAACCCACGTCTGTGTTGAAGAACCCAAGTCTGTGTTGAAGAACCCACGTCTGTGTTGAAGAACCCACGTCTGTGTTGAAGAACCCACGTCTGTGTTGAAGAACCCACGTCTGTGTTGAGGAACCGACGTCTGTGTTGAAGAACCCACTTCTGTGTTGAAGAATCCACGTCTGTGTTGAAGAACCCACGTCTATGTTGAAGAACCCAAGTCTGTGTTGAGAACCACGTCTGGTTGAAGAACCCACGTCTGTGTTGAGGAACCCACGTCTGTGTTTGAAGACCCACGTCTGTGTTGAAGGAACCCACGTCTGTGTGTGAAGAACCCACGTCTGTGTTGAAGAACCCACGTCTGTGTTTAGGAACCCACGTCTGTATTGAAGAACCCACGTCTGTGATGAAGAACCCACGTCTGTGTTGAAGAATCCACGTCTGTGTTAAAGGAATCCACGTCTGTGTTGAAGAACCATGTTTGTGTTGAAGAACCCACGTCTGTGGGTTCCTCAACACAAGACTCGTACTGTTACTGGCTATGTAATTATAACTACATTTTATATGGGGTGGACCGGTAAGCCAGCAGAAGGCCTCGGTCAGATGATCAATAACTCCTGGTACGGATCATCATATGACTAGGACCCGCGTCAGGAACCACTTGTCTTGTTTATACCTGGAGTATATCTGAAGAGGATTCCGGGGGTCAACGCCCCCGCTGCCCGGTCTGTGACGAGGCCTCATCTGTTTCCTGACAAACCTTACCTAACCTAACCTTGTATTGTGTGGCATAAGCGCCAATTTGTCAGTTTTATTGAAAAAGTGATACATTTTTATTTAATAAAGAACGTTTCTGGTTGATTTTTAAAGTATTATTGATAATGTATTCAATAAGAAGGATGATGTCCCATACGAAATTAAAAATTCATTTTGATGTGTGTAATAATAATAGTAAATTTGCTGCAGGTTGTGAAGGAATAAGATAATATAAGATAAGATTTTGTTTGTCATCGAAGACTATCTTGTCTTATTTCCACTGGGATCCTTAAATCTTGTCCCCCCAGGATGCGACCCACACCAGTCGACTAACACCCAGGTACCTACTTACAGGTAGGTGAACAGGGACAGCAGGTGTAAAGAAACACACCCAGTGTTTCCACTCTCCCGGTGATTGAACCACGGACTCGCAGTGTGTGACGCAAGATTGTCGCCTCCCAGGCTACGGGGGCAGCAGTGTTAGTAATGACAAATGAGAAGTAATTTACTGCAAAGGGAAGAAATACCAAACTAAGGAAGGTAAAGGAAACAGACCTGAAAGTGGGAAATTGCTTCTCTGGACCGTTGAGAAGGGAATCGATGGTTGGAGGAAGTCAGAGGAAGACTGACCTCTTGTGGAGGCGTGCAAGAGGGAGGGGAGGCGAGGAAGGGGGTTATTCATGTTGGGAGAAGGAAAGTGGGGTACAGGGAGATAGGAGAGGACAGAGGGGGGAGGAAAGAGTGGCACAAGTAAGTTGTGGGAAGGATGGGGATTGGGGGCGGGTGGCAGTGGGTGAGGAAGGGCTAGGGAGGGGAATGGGAAAAGTCGAAATGGAACTGGGGTGAGTCTCTCAGAAATCTTGTAACCACTAAACTTGCACGTAGGTACAAACTGGTAGTTACACTGTGGGTACTACCGTACGTACTACTTTAGAGACCACTGGATTTACCGCTCTAGCTTCACTTGAAGTTACCATTGTAGGTTATGTCTATCAGTTAATGACTGTTGTTAACACTAGCAAAACCATTATAGCAGTGTATATTCCACTGTAGGTATCACTGTAGTTACAAGTAGATACTACATGTAGTTACCATTGCAGATACACTGTTTGTTCCACTGTAGCTGCCATTTTGGTTACCACTATATTTTCTACTGTAATTACTACTGTAGTGCCACTGTAGTTACCACTATAGTACCAATGTAGTTGCACTATTGTAGCACTATGTAGCAGATGCCATGCCAATGATGATCCTTTTCAAATCACTTGTTCTCTCTAGGCTGGATGCTACGCCCCCCCCCCCCCCCCCCCCCCCCCCCCTCCCCCCCCCCCCCCCCCCCCCCCACTACATAACATCTCCGCTCAATGCAGTGGAAACTGCAAGATATAGACAGTGTACAGAGATCCTTTACTGCCAGTTTAAGTTCTGTCAAAGCATCTTAACTAGGGGAATGCTTGGTAGCACGTTTGTGTTGAAGAAACCCACGTTTTGTTGAAGAACCCAAGTTGTGTTGAAGAACCACCGTCTGTGTTGAAGAACCACGTCTGTGTTGAAGAACCCACGTCTGTGTTGGAGGAACACACGTCTGGGTTGAAGATCCTAGCTGGTGTTGAGGAACCGCATCTGTGTTGTGGAACCCACATCTGTGTTGAGGAACTCCAAGTCGGTGTTGAAGAACCCAAAGTCTGTCTTGCAGGACTCACGTTGTGTTTGAAGAACCCACGTCTGTGTTGAGAGAACCCACGTCTGTGTTGAAGAACCCACGTCTGTGTTGAGAACCCACGTCTGTGTTGAGAACCCACGTCTGTGTGAAGAACACACGTCTGGTTGAAAGAACCACGTCTGGTTGAAGAACCACCTCTGTGTCTGCCTCTTTCTACCACGTCTGTGTGAAGATAACCCACATCTGTTGTTGAAGAACCCACGTCTGTGAGCGAGGTAACCACGTCTGTGGTGAAGAACCCCACGTCTCTGTGTTGAAAGAACCCACGTCTGTGGGTTCCTCAACACATGACTCGATATGTTACTGGCTATGTAATTATAAACTACATTTTTATATGGGGTGGACCCGGTAAGCCAGCAGGAAGGCCTCGGTCAGATGATCAATAACTCTAGGTAGGATCATCTCATGACTAGGTCCCGCGTCAGGATCACTTGTCTGTTATTCTGGAGTTTAGTGAAGAGGATTCCGGGGGGTCTACGCCCCCGCTTGCCGGTCTGTGACGAAGGGCCTCATCTGGTTCCTGACAAAACCCTTACCTAACCTAACCTGTATTGTGATGGCATATAAGCGCAATTTGTCAGTTTTATTGAAATAAGTGATACATTTGTTATTTAATAAAGAAACCTTTATGGTTGATTTTTAATGGTATTATGGATAATGTATTCAATAAGAAGGATGATGTCCCATACGAAATTAAATATTAATTTTGATTTGTGTAATAATAATAGTAAATTAGCTGCAGGTTGGAAGGAATAAGATAATATAAGATAAGATTTTGTTTGTCATCGATGAAAACGTCTTATCTTGTCTTATTTCACTGGGATCCGTAAATCTTTGTCACCCCCAGGATGGCGACCCACACAGTAGGACTAGTACCCAGGTACCTATTTAATGGTTAGGTGAAAGGGTCAGCAGGTGTAAAGAACACACAGGTTTCCTCTCTCCCAGGGTTTGAACACGGACGAGCAGTGTGTGACGCGAAATCGTCGTCTCCAGGATTCGGAGGGCAGCAGTGTTAGTAATGACTAATATAAGACCAGTAATTTAATGCATGGAAGAAAATTCCAAACTAAGGGAAGGTAAAGGAAACAGACCTGAGGTGGGAAATGCTTCTCAGGACAGTTGAGGATGGGAAATCGTGGGATGGAGGAAGTCAGAGGAGACTGTCCTCTTGTGGAGGCGCGTGCGAGGAGGGAGGGTAGGCGGGGAGGGGGGTTTTTCATGGGAAGTGAGAAGGAAGTGAGGGGGAACAGGTAGAAAGAGGAGGACCAGAGGATGGATTGGAAAGAGTGGAACAAGTAATGTTGTGGGAAGGAGGGAGTGGGGAAAGGGTGGGTGGGTGAGGAAGGGCATGGAGGGATAGGGAAAGGACAAATTGCACTTGTGTGAGTTCACAGAATCTTGGATCACTAAATGCCACTGTAGGTACAACTGTAGTTACTCCACCGTACTTACTACTTTAGGGACCACTGGACTTACAACTGTAGCTATCACTGACGTTACTATTGTAGGTTCATCTGTAGTAATGATGTAGTTAACCACTAGACAACCCACTGTAGCTAGTGATAGTTTCCACTTTAGGTATCACTGTAGTTACATGTAGTACTTCTGTAGTTCCATTGCAGCTAATCACTGTAGGTACCACTGTAGCTGCCATTGTGGTACCACTGTAGTTACTACTATATTTACTACTGTAATTACTACTGTAGCTGCCACTGTAGTTACCACTATATTTACCAATGTAGTTGCCACTATAGTAGCCACTATGTAGCTACCACTGTAGTTACACTATAGCACTTCTGTGGTTACCATATAGGACACTCAGTTATAGTTGCCATGTATTAATACTTGCCATTACTATATTTACCATCTCTAGGTACCAGTTTAGTTACCAGTGTAGTTACTACTTATCACTGTAATTACCACTGTAGGTAGCATTGTGGTTACCACTGTGGTAGCACTGTGTTTACCACTGTAGCTACTACTCTAGGTGCCAACGTAATTACCATTGTAGTTACCACTTTAGTTATCACTGTAATTTACCAATGTAGTTACTACTCTAGGTTGCAACCCTAATTACATTGAAGTTTACCACTTTAAGTATCACTATAATTTACCACTGTAGTGACTCGGGAGTTGCCATTGCCACTAACCATGTAGTTACCCCTGTAATTACCACTGTAGTCGACACTGTAGCTAACCACTAACTAGGACAAAGCTTGCAGAAATTAGTTATTAAGACCAAAAAGATTCTTTGATCCTGTATCCTAAGGGCATTCCGTGAGAGGTGTTCAACCACTCGCTTGAACGTTCAGGCTCTGCTTACGTATCAAGCTCAGAGATCTAATTCACGTTTAAGATTTTGTGAACAGCTTCAACCACACTGGGAATTAACACTGTTGTTTGTACCAAGTCATCGTCCTCAGTTCACAAGGAAAACCTGGAATTACTTACAGCAGAGTTGAAGTCCATGATCAATGTCTACTGGCCAGGTAGACGATGTCGTTAGTGAAAAAGCGACACGAATGGGTAAACCAGGTCGATGTTTGGTGAACCAAGTAGTTTATCATGGAATAGGTAATTGTATAATGAACCTTGCCTAGATATTAATGATCTTTACAACAGAGAACCAGGTTGATGTATTAGTCAAACAAGTTGATGTATGGTCCAACCAGGTGATGTAGGATTAACCAGGTAGATGTGTGGTTGAATGGACAGAAGTTACGTGAAACGCGTTAGAATGTTAGATCAGACACTAAGATACTTTAGTAAGAAGCAGTTGTACGGTTAGCAACGAAGATGTACAACTAAAAGGAAGATGTTTGTTAACAAAGCAGAGGTAAAGTTAACAAAGCAGTGGTATAGTTAACTAGGCAGCTGTACAGTTAACAAAGGCAGGATGTTTTACAGTTTAACAAAGCCAGAGGTTACAGTTAACAGGGCAGAGGTACAGTTAACAAGCAGAGGTACAGTTCACAAGGCAGACAGGGTAGCAGTTAACATGGTTAGATGTACATTTAACAGGCAGAGGTACAGTTAACAAGAGAGGTACAGTTAAACAATCTGATGTCATTATCAAAGGCAGAGGTACAGTTAACAAGGCAGAGGTACAGTTAACAAGGTAGATGCACAGTTAACAAGGCAGAGGTACAGTTAACAAGGCAGATGTACAGTTAACAAGGCAGATGTACAGTTAACAAGGCAGAGGAACAGTTAACAAGGCAGAGGTACAGTTACAAGGTTGATGCCAACAGTTTACAGGCAGAGGGTACAGTTAACAAGGCAGATGTACAGTTAACAAGGCAGAGGTACAGTTAACAAGGCAGAGGTACAGTTAACAAGGCAGAGGTACAGTTAACAAGGCAGAGGTACAGTTAACAAGCAAAGTTTACGTTTAAACAAGGTAGATGCACAGTGTAACAATGGCAGAGGTACAGTTAAACAAGGCAGAGGTACAGGTAACAAGGCAGAAGTACAGTTAAACAAGGCAGAGTACAGCTATGGACGTAGATGTTTGGTAAGGAGGTTGATGTATGGTAAGGCAGGTAAGATGTATGGTATGGCAGGTAGATGTATGGTAGGCAGGTAGTAGATGTATGGTTAAGGCTGGTAGGATGTAGGGAAGGCAGAGGTGATGTATATTAAAGCAGGTAGATGATATGGTAGGCAGGTTGATGTATGGCTAAGGCAGCGTAGATGGATGGTAAGGCTGGGTAGATGTATGGTTTTAGGCAGTGTAGAAGTAATGTTAAGGCAGGTTGATGTTATTTGTGGTAAGGCAGGGTAGATGTATGGTAAGGCGGAGATGTATGGGTAGGGCAGGTAGATGTATGGTAAGGGCAGGTTGATTATGGCAAGGTAGGTAGATGTATGGTAAGGCAGGTATATGTATGTAAGGCAGGTAGATGTATGAGTAAGCATTGTAGATGTATGTAAGCACCGGGTAGATGTAGGTAAGCAGGTAGATGTATGGTAAGGCAGGTAGATGTATGGTAAAGCAGGTAGATGTATGGTAAGGCAGGTAGACGCAAATGGTAAGGCAGGTAGATGTATGGAAGGTGATAAATAGATGTATGGTAAGGCAGTAGATGTATGGTAAGGCAGGTAGATGTTGTGGTAAGGCAGGTATGATGTATGGTAAGGCAGGTATATGTTGGTAAAGCAGGTTGATGTATGATATGGCAGGGTAGATGTATGGTAAAGCAGTAGATGCATGGTTAAGCAGGTAGATGTGTGGTAAGGCAGGCAGATGTATGGTAAAGCAGATAGATGTATGGTAAGGCAGGTAGATGTATGGTAAAGCAGGTAGATGTATGGTAAGGCAGGTTAGATGTATGGTAAAGCAGGTTGATTATGGTAAGCAGTAGTAGATGTTTGGTAAAGCAGGTTGATGTTTGGTGAAGGCAGGTAGTGTTTCATGATGTAGATTAATCAATATTTTACAGACTTTGCAGGGTACCATACAAGAGTTTGGAAAAGTTTTTTCCTACCTTCGTAGCCTGGCCTGACGCCTGGCTTCCTCACTGACTGACCAGGCAGACTGTTGCTGCTAGTGGCCAGAACAGTCATCACAGCCTGTCTGATAAAGATGCTGTAGAGTGGTTCAAGTTCGTCATGATAATTTTCTATTCTTTTCCTACAATTTGTAGCATCTCCTGGTAGAAATCTGCAGAGTTGTCAACATGCAACGAAAACCCGTCTCACGAAATGTAATGACCAACGATTGCTTCAGATAATCCATTCACAGGCCGGAGGTTTGAACATAGAATATTGACATTGTGCTCTCTCACTGTGCACTTGTGTTCCATACTTTTCACACTGGGTCTATTTGACACTTCCCTATCATATCTCTGAAACTTCAGCACGTCGTTTTCGGCGGCCTTCAGATAGAGTATCTGGCCTTCCAATATATCTTCCTTATACTGCATTACATTATCAAGTTTCTCTTTCTTTCCACTCAGAGGGCACAGATCCATTTTTTTTACACAGGGCGGTTTGACAAGGTTAAGGTTCCCTTGTTTATTGACCAAGCTATTTACAGGTTAAGGTTTCTTAACTTTATTGGTAAGCTAAGGAGATGTTACCTCACTCAGCTCATTTGAAAGCATTTTTATTGTTATTGAGACTATACAAGTAGGAAAAGGATGATTTGGAGGCCTTGTGGGCCAGCATTTTTTTATAAGTACTGATTTTGATGTTGTAGCTGGCATGTAGACGTTTAAATATGGTAATTAGAAGTAGTTGTTTAGATGACAGTTTAGATGCTGAAGTTAAGATGCAAAGTTGCAGGTAGTAGTATTTATATAGGTAGGTTACGATGTAGTAAGTTACAAGTTGTATTATATATGTTAGAGCTTATGGTGTAGTTTTATGGTTGTAACTTCTGATGCATATTAGTTAGATATTTTAGTTTAAATGAAGCACTTAAGATGTAGAAGCTTAGATGTAGAAGCTTAGATGTAGAAGCTTAGATGTAGAAGCTTAGTTAGATATTCTTCTTCAGAGTTGTCAGCTGCGTAGAGAGCCTGGAGTGCTGAACGTCTCAGAGGATCTTATTTCCAAAGATACCATTAATTTCACAAACCGAGAGGAAAAGGATAGGATGGATAATTACAACCTTCAAAAAAAGTTATGCCATGTTTTATGGACGATTCTCTTTAAATTAAAGTCACTTGTTCTTTTGTAAGTGGGTGGAATATTACTGTCAACTTATAAGGCAGGCAGATTTGCAGAAATTGAGAGGGAAGAGAACCTTCACTGCACGTACAGATCAGACACCTAAATAAATGGTAAACACTTGAAGTCCACGACTTGTTACGCATTGGAATAAAGGTGGATTAATTCGTCATAATTTTTCATAAATATCTGTCTTAAGAAAGCCAGAAGTGTAGATGTATAAAAATACCTCTAGTGATAAAGCTAAGCTAGTCCTGAGCATCAACTGAGATACTATCTAATAAGTTGTAACACACTCTCAGGGGGACTATTTTAAGAGCATCCCATACATGCATATGATGTTTATCAGTAGAACCTTACCTGGAATCTTAAATGGAAATGTTATGGGGTTTAACGTCCCGCGACCCGGTCCTTAGACCAGGTCCCACCAGTGAAACCTAGGACTGATCACAACGGCCTGTTATTGCGGGCTGCACACAATGTAACATTCGAACCAAGTCCAGCTGATTAGGTACTGACCTTTTGGTAATCTTTCAAGTTTCCTCTTGAAATGGACAGTGGTCTATTGGAAAATTACCGTAATGCTATTGTGAGAGGCTATTAAAACGATCATGGGACCCTGAAAATTAATGTACCTATGCACCTTTTTCATTGAGGATGTATGTGGGAGTCCCTCCTCTAAATCTTTGTTTAGTAGAGGACGTTGATTTCTGTGTGTAGTTTGCAACAATTCCCTCTAGGATTTTCCAGGGTTGTAGATTATGATGTATCTTCTAAGCTACGGCCATGGACTACAGGTTAAAGACTTTTTTTTTTTTTTTGGCACATCCCTTTTAACAGGCTCAAGAGTTGTCATCCTATCTCAGCTCAATTCGAAGCCCAGCTATAAACGGAGTTATACTACCACCCCCCAGGATGTGTTCCCACAACATTCAACTATCACCACGGTACCTACTTACTAACAATATGAAAGGTGGCAGCATGTGTAAGGAAACATCAACTTTTTCACCTGGCACTCGTTTCGAACTCGCGTACCACTCGGTAGTGAGCGGCTGTGCATAGTCGCATAAGCGCTCTCGATTCAACACGGCGAGTGTTGCGTTCGATTACCAGAGTGGGTAGAAACATTGTTAGGCGTTGTTTCTTTACACCGCGTTGTCTATTTATTTATTCATGTATTTATTATTTGGTACATGTTACAGAGAAGTACAAAGGAATACAGTTAAAGTGCAGCATGCAAAGCCCCTTGTATGAGAGCATTATGGGCTGGTAAAGTTAAATTATGTTTAACTAAGCATGCTATATTAATGTGGTAAAAAACATTATTGTAACAGATTATACAATTTTAGCACCAAATGAGTATTAACAATGACAGGTCATATTGTCATTTACTGTTGGTTGCTGTGTATTCAATTACGAATGGGAGTATTTTGTTGGATAATGTAATTAACAAACAATAACAAAGGTTTGATTGGGTAAATGGGTTGACATTTATGAGATCAATAATGAGAATCATTTATTGAGATACAATGTTAATATTTATTTCTAGTTGTGGGTGAGTAAGTGATTTTGGAGAAGAGACTTGAATTTAAAAAAAGTGTTTCTTTTATATTCACTGGTAATGAATTCCAGATTTTTTAGTGCCTTTTATGTGCATTGGTGTTTTCGAATGCGTGTGAGTTGGATACGAGGAACGTCAAAACAGTGATTCTGTGCTTGTGTTATCGGTCACTGTGTTCTGTTGAGGTTGATAAGGAGACATTTGAGGGGAGGTTTTATGTCTGAGGAGTTATGTGTTCTAGTTGTATGTAGTAGGTGCAGTAAAGTATGGATGTTGGTATGGTGAGTTGGTTTAGAGTTTGTATATTGGTGGTAATGTGTGCTGCCTGTCAGTGGGAATTTGTTTTCATTACTACCTCAGCCTTTCGTTGGGTATTTAGTGGTCTGAGTGGTTTATTGATGTTGAGCCTTGCAAAATTCCACTAGGTGAGATAGCGGTAATAAGTGAGTGATATAGGGCCAGGACGGGCTGACTGTGGACATAGTACCTTATCTTCGTTAGTATGCCTACGGTCTTGGATTTTTTTTTTTTGGAAATATTGTTGTTATATGTGTTGGATATTTGAGTCTATTATCAGGTGGATTCCTAAGAATTTTCCCTCTGAGTTCTGTGATTGGTGATACGTTTATTCATCACGTTAAGAGGGACATCTGTAGCTCTGTTTCCAAACTGAAATGGGAAGTAGGCTTTGTCATGTTTAGTGTGAGTTTGTTAAGTCCTCATTCAGGTAGATATTATCTGTAATACGGTTTTTACAGTATTGGATACATGGACTTGGGCTCGGGTTTTGAGAGAAGACGTATGTAGTTTCTTCTTGCAAATTGTGTGAGTTTGAGTGTTTGCGATGCATTTCGGTAGGTCATTTATGTATATGAGAAAGAGAAGTGGGCTAGGACCACTTCCCTTGGACACCAACTCCTAATTGGATGTGCCAGAAGAGTTTGCCCATTTGGTGTACAAGATATTGGCTTCTGATTGTGAGGATATGACTTTAGGTAGTGAGGGAGTGCCTCTTTTACCATAGTGCGGACAATTTTATGTGGAGCAAGTCATGGTTCAACTGTATCAAAAGCTTTACGTAAGTCAATGAAGATCCCAGTGGGACTTCTTTTTTCTCTATGCGGTGTATATATTGGTTCTAGCATGTGTATAATATGCTTCATTAGTATTTTTATTAGGGCCCGATACACAAATTGACAAGGATTTGGGGGGGGGGGAAAATGTAATTGGGATTTTGTGCGGAGATAGAGTTAGGGATAGATTCGCTTATGAATTAATTTTTCTCGGATTTTTGGAGAGGGTGTAGTTGGATATGGCATATAGTATTCAAGGTCTGTTTGGTCTCCTCCTTTACGGGAGCGGGGTTGACCCTTGCTATTTTGAGAAACTGTAGGGGAAGGTAGGAGGATTCAATGGATTTTTTAAGGGATGTTGCATGGGATGGTGATAGTACTTGTGCTCTCTTTTATATATTAAAAGGTGGCTTAAGGTATTTAATCTCCTGTCTGTTTTTTTTTTTAGTGTTGATAATAAGGGAGACTTCAGCTAGGTGTTAATGGGAGTAGGACAGGTGTGTTCGGGTAGTGCAAGTGTTGGTAAGTGAGGTAGTCATTGGGTGGGGATCTGGAGCTTGGGATTTTATTGGCAAGGTTTTTTTCCTAAGTGGAGAAGAATTATTGAGTCAGTTTGCTGTTTCAGTTGGGGTTCAACTGGTTTTGTTAATTTCAATTACGTATTTCGGATATCTTTTTTTGTTCCTTGAATTTTGAAGGGTTTTCCAAGGTCTTTTTTAGATCACCTCGTAAGTTGGATAATTCTGTTTTCATAATACGTTTTTATCTTCTTATCAGGGCTGTTAGGATTGACGAGTAACGTTTTGTTTGGTCTCGGTCATGTGTCCCATTTGTACTGTTTTTCATTTAGGGTGTTTTGTTTTCTGGATTTGAGGATGTAGGGTGTTAGCCAGGGACTGTTCAGTCTCTTTGCAGTATTCTGTTTAGATTTTTTAGGGGCAGTGTTGTTATAGATGGTCTGCGGGGACTTTTATAGAAAATTATTAATGCATTCGTCCATAAAAAAAAAAATATCTGTATAGATTTCTAGCTCAGGTGTGCGTCATGTTTGTCTCTGCTGCTGTGAAGTTATAATGGGCTGCCTCATTGTGAAGTCTGGAAAGTGGACTTTGGTAGTGTCTTGGGGTAATTGCTAAGATCTGTTATGGAGGAAGGTTAGGGTAGTGGTTTGTGGGTATATTTATCTGTGATTATGCTGATTTTAATGGGGACTATGGTGTTGTCCAGATGTGGTCTAGTAGGGAAACACTAGTCTCTGTAACTCTAGTAGGTTTTGTTACTGTTGGTTAGCAACATGCAGTTATTCAGTTTTTGTGAGTTCTGTATCGGTGGGTCCTGGTCTTTATATTGAAGTCACCTGTGAGTAGTAAGTGATCTTTGTTCAGCGCTGCAACAGTTTTCATACTTCCTTGGTTTTCACTAAAATCGGCTAATGTTTGACTGTGGTACTCTGTAGATGTTGATCACTGTGAGAGGTTTTTGTAGGTTTTGTTCAACCCTCAGTTAAAATGGGTCACTGGGTGTTTGTCGAATGGTGTGGGTAGCTTCATGGGGACATGGACCTAATTTTCCGAATTGCTCAGCAAAGAGACGCTTTATATTTAGTAGTATGTATGATGTCACTAGGACTGTATACCTTGTTCTTGTTAATTGTAGTTAAATAATAATAAAATATTATTATTATTTAACCAGCGACACCGACTTAAAATTTCCAGTAATTAAATTGTTGATCTGAACTAACTAAGCAGTAAGGTTCTGTGCACATTCTCCAGATCTGCCTTGATGGGGATGGTTAGTGTACAGCAGTAGTCCAACCCAGAAAGAACATGTGATCTGAAGAAAGATATTCATTGCTCGCAGATGTGATAGTTTCTTGTTATGTTCCTTGAAGGGGAGATACTCGGACAATTTTCACACCCAAGTCCTTCACATTTGTTTTTCGCTATATTTGTTGCATACTCCGTTCTAGCTGTTATTTCCTCATGTTTTCCATAAGGAGTAACTGAAAATTTTCTCATTGATAATGATATTGTTCTCCGTAAACCCATTGGAAAACTTGGCTTACATACCTTTAAAGTTTTTTTCCTTGCTGTCTTCGAGAACGAACTCTAAATTTCTCAATTTCATTTCCCTGATCAGCCAGGCTCTGGTGGTACCATGACCTTCATGGTACAGCAATAAGAGCGTGGTTGATCATACCACTAAGGGACTGGGACCACACCGATAGGTACTGACCCCAGATAACATCCTTCAGGATGTTTGACTGGTAGTTGAGACGGTTGTAGCTAAGATGTAGTAAATCAGTGTTGCAGTTTAGACTTAAATGGAGTAGTTCAGTAATGTAATTTAAAGTCAAGTTGTAAGAAGTTGGTTTAAAAGATGTTTATAGGTAGTTAGTTGAGAGGTAGTCGGGATAGTGGTTGAATATGTTACAGTTTAGAGGTGTTGCTGAGACATTGAAGCAGAGATGTAGTTTAGAATTAGTAGATTAGATGTAGATCGGATGCTTTAGATGTAGTAATTTAGATGCTGTAGTTTATATTCATTTTAGTTCAGATAAAGAAGTTTAATTGTAGTTTAGATGTAGTATGTAAGAAGTAGCTTAGATGTAGCTGGAGTTAACATGAGAAAGATTAAATGTAGTAATTAAGATGTAGTACACTGTCGGTACAGTGACATGTTTGGTGTGTATAGTGATATGTATGGTGTGTACAGTGACATGTATGGTGTACAGTGACATGTATTGTGTGCAGTGACATATATGGTGTGTACAGTGACATGTATGGTGTGCAGTGACATGTATGGTGTGTACAGTGGCATGTTTGGTGTGTACAGTGACATGTTTACCTGGAGAGAGTTTCGGGGGTCAACGCCCCCGCGGCCCGGTCTGTGACCAGGCCTCCTGGTGGATCAGCGCCTGATCAACCAGGCTGTTGCTGCTGGCTGCACGCAAACCAACGTACGAGCCACAGCCCGGCTGATCAGGAACTGACTTTAGGTGCTTGTCCAGTGCCAGCTTGAAGACTGCCAGGGGTCTGTTGGTAATCCCCCTTATGTGTGCTGGGAGGCAGTTGAACAGTCTCGGGCCCCTGACACTTATTGTATGGTCTCTTAACGTGCTAGTGACACCCCTGCTTTTCTTTGGGGGGTTGGTGAAATCGTCTGCCAAGTCTTTTGCTTTCGTAGTGAGTGATTTTCGTTGTGCAAGTTCGGTACTAGTCCCTCTAAGATTTTCCAGGTGTATATAATCATGTATCTCTCCCTCCTGCGTTCCAGGGAATACAGGTTTAGAAACCTCAAGCGCTCCCAGTAAATTGAGGTGTTTTATCTCCGTTATGCGTGCCGTGAAATTTTCTCTGTACATTTTCTAGGTCGGCAATTTCACCTGCCTTGAAAGGTGCTGTTAGAGTGCAGCAATATTCCGCCTAGATAGAACAAGTGACCTGAAGAGTGTCATCAGGGCTTGGCCTCCTTTTTTTGAAGGTTTCATTATCCATCCTGTCATTTTTCAAAGCAGATGCGATTGATACAATGTTATGGTCCTTGAAGGGGAGATCCTCCGACATAATCACCCCAGGTCTTTGACGTTGGTGTTTCGCTCTATTTTGTGACCAGAATTATTTTGTTACTCTGATGAAGAATTTAATTTCCTCATGTTTACCATATTGAGTAATTGAAATTTTCATCGTTGAACTTCATATTGTTTTCTGCAGCCCACTGAAAGATTTGGTTTGATGTCCGCCCTGGAGCCTTGGGAGTGTCTGCAATGGAAGACACTGTCAAGCAGATTCGGGGGTCATCTGCAAAGGAAGACACGGGGCTGTGGCTGACATCTTGTCTATGTCGGATATGAGGATGAGGAACAAGATGGGAGCTAGTACTGTGCCTTGTGGAACAGAGCTTTTCAACCGTAGCTGCCTCGGACTTTACTCTGTTGACGACTACTCTCGTGTTCTGTTAGTGAGGAAATTATAGATCCATCGACCGACTTTTCCTGTTATTCCTCAGCGCGCATTTTGTTTCGCTATTACGCCATGGTCACACTTGTCGAAGGGGTTTTGCAAAGTCTGTATATATTACATCTGCATTCTTTTTGTCTTCTAGTGCATTTAGGACCTTGTCGTAGTGATCCAGTAGTTGAGACAGACAGGAGCGACCTGTTCTAAACCCATGTTGCCCTGGGTTGTGTAACTGAGGGGTTTCTAGATGGGTGGTGATCTTCCCTTCTTAGGACCCTTTCAAAGATTTTATGATATGGGATGTTAGTGCTATTGGTCTGTAGTTCTTTGCTGTTGCTTTACTGCCCCCTTTGTGGAGTGGGGCTATGTCTGTTGTTTTTAGTAACTGAGGGACGACCCCCGTGTGCATGCTCCCTCTCCATAGGATGGAAAAAGCTCGTGATAGGGGCTTCTTGCAGTTCTTGATGAACACAGAGTTCCATGAGTCTGGCCCTGGGGCAGAGTGCATGGGCATGTCATTTATCGCCTGTTCGAGGTCATTTGGCGTCAGGATAACATCGGATAGGCTTGTGTTAATCAAATTTTGTGGCTCTCTCATAAAAAATTCATTTTGATCTTCGACTCTCAGTCTGGTCAGCGGCTTGCTAAAAACTGAGTCATATTGGGACTTGAGTAGCTCACTCATTTCCTTGCTGTCATCTGTTTAAGTAGGGGCCCAATACTGGGCGTTGTATGGTGTACAGTGACATGTATTGTGTGCAGTGACATATATGGTGTGTACAGTGACATGTATGGTGTGCAGTGACATGTATGGTGTGTACAGTGGCATGTTTGGTGTGTACAGTGACATGTAAGGTGTGCAGTGACATGTATGGTGTGTACAGTGACATGTATGGTGTGCAGTGACATGTATGGTGTGTACAGTGACATGTATGGTGTACACAGTGACATGTATGGTGTGTACAGTGACATGTACGGTGTGCACAGTGACATGTATGGTGCGCACATTGACAGGTACAGTGACATGTATGGTGTGTACAGTGACAGGTACAGTGACATGTATGCTGTGTACAGTAACATGTATGGTGTGCAGTGACATGTATGGTGTGCAGTGACATGTATGGTATGTACAGTGACATGTATGGTGTGTACAGTGACATGTATGTTGTGTACAGTAACATGTATGGTGTGCAGTGACATGTATGGTGTGTACAGTGGCATGTTTGGTGTGTGCAGTGACATGCATGGTGTGCAGTGACATATATGGTGTGTACAGTGACATGTATGGTGTGCACAGTGACATGTATGGTGTGCACAGTGACATGTATGATGTGCAGTGACATGTATGGTGTGCAGTGACATGTATGGTGTGCACAGTGACATGAATGGTGTGTACAGTGACATGTATGGTGTATGCAGTGACATGTATGGTGTGCAGTGACATGTATGATGTGTACAGTGACATGTATGGTGTGCAGTGACATGTATGGTGTGCACAGTGACATGAATGGTGTGTACAGTGACATGTATGGTGTACACAGTGACATGTATGGTGTGTACAGTGACATGTGTGAAGTGTACAGTGACATGTATGGTGTGCACAGTGACATGTATGGTGTGCAGTGACATGTATGGTGTGTACAGTGACATGTATGGTGTGTACAGTGACATATGTGGTGTGTACAGTGACATGTGTGGTGTGTACAGCGACATGTGTGGTGTGTACAGTGACATGTGTGGTGTGTACAGTGACATGTATGGTGTGTACAGTGACATGTATGGTGTGCAGTGACATGTATGGTGTGCAGTGACATGTATGGTGTGCAGTGACATGTATGGTGCGCACAGTGACATGCATGGTGTGCAGTGACATATATGGTGTGTACAGTGACATGTATGGTGTGCACAGTGACATGTATGGTGTGCACAGTGACATGTATGGTGTGCACAGTGACATGTATGATGTGCAGTGACATGTATGGTGTGCAGTGACATGTATGGTGTGCACAGTGACATGTATGGTGTGCACAGTGACATGTATGGTGTGCACAGTGACATGTATGGTGTGTACAGTGACATGTATGGTGTGTACAGTGACATGTATGTTGTGCAGTGACATGTATGGCGTGTACAGTGACATGTATGGTGTGTACAGTGATATGTATGGTGTGCACAGTGACATGTATGGTGTGCAGTGACACGTATGGTGTGTACAGTGACATGTATGGTGTGTACAGTGACATGTATGGTGCGCACAGTGACATGGTGTGCAGTGACATATATGGTGTGCACAGTGACATGTATGGTGTGCACAGTGACATGTATGGTGTGCAGTGACATGTATGGCATGCACAATGACATGTATGGTGTGCAGTGACATGTATGGTGTGTACAGTGACATGTATGGTGTGTACAGTGACATGTATGGTGTGCAGTGACAAGTATGGTGTATACAGTGACATGTATGTATACAGTGACATGTATGGTGTGTACAGTGACATGTATGGTGTGTGCAGTGACATGTATGGTGTGCACAGTGACATGTATGGTGTGTACAGTGACATGTATGGTGTGTACAATGATATGTATTGTGTGCAAAGTGACATGTATGGTGTGCAAAGTGACATGTATGGTGTGCAGTGACATGTATGTTGTGTACAGTGACGTGTATGGTGTGTACAGTGACATGTATGGTTTGTACAGTGACATGTATGGTGTGCACAGAGCTCATATATGGTGTCAAGGAACACTGTTACTATCTGTACTGTGTTCATGTATGGTGTCAAGGAACACTACCACTGTACAGTGTATACAGTGTTCATGTATGTAGTCTAGGAACACTACCACTGTACAGTGTATACAGTGTTCATGTATGGTGTCAAGGAACACTACCACTGTACAGTGTATACAGTGTTCATGTATGGTGTCAAGGAACACTACCACTGTACAGTGTATACAGTGTTCATGTATGGTGTCAAGGAACACTAACACTGTACAGTGTATACAGTGTTCATGTATGGTGTCAAGGAACACTACCACTGTACAATGTATATAATGTTCATGTATGGTGCCAAGGAACACTAACACTGTACAGTGTATACAGTGTTCATGTATGGTGTCAAGGAACACTAACACTGTACAGTGTGTATAGTGTTCATGTATGGTGTCAAGGAACACTACCACTGTACAGTGCATATAGTGTTCATGTATGGTGTCAAAGAACACTTCCACGGCCTGTGCAGTGTATAGAATGAGTGTTCATGTATGGTGTTAGGGAACATTCTACCACTGCCTGCATAGTACATAGAGTTATGTATGGTGTCTAGGGACCACTACTACTGGCTGTACAATGCATAACAAAGAGGAATTTAAGGGATTATACGGTGGCCCGTGGCCTGGTGGCTAAAGTTCTCACTTCAGACGGCGAGCGTCCGGGTTCGATTCCCGGCGAAGGTAGAAACATGGACGTGTTTCCTTACACCGGTTGTCTATGTTCACCCATCAGTGAAATGGGTACCTGGGTGTTAGTCGACTGGTGTGGGTCGCATCCTGCGACAAAACTGACCTAATTTGCCCTAAATGCTCAGCATAACAAGTGGCTTTCTATATAGCAGTATGTCATTGATGTCAGCTGGGACTGTATACCTTGTACATGTAGTAAATAAAGGTATGATTATTATTATAATTCTAAAATAGGGAAAAATCAGTTTGCCTGTGATATACCTGTATCTGGTTTTGAGAGTTCTTTTTCCTCCACATCTCAGCCTGAGACTAAGGTTCCCTGGTCAACCAGGTTGTTTGTACTAGCAACGCTTCAGTCCACATAGTCTCTTAATTAACTCGACTAACTCTTCACTTGTATCAGGAAGCTGCGCAGCACCTGTCTGTGTGTGTGTACTCACCTAGTTGTGGTTGCAGGGGTCGATTCATAGCTCCTGGCCCCGCCTCTTCACTGGCCGCTGCTGGGTTACCCTTCCAACCCAATGAGCTCTATCATACCTCGTCTTAAAGCCAAGTATGGATCCTGCCTCCACTACATCACTTCCCTGACTATTCCACTTCCTGACAACTCTGTGACTGAAGAAATACTTCCTAAAATCTCTGTGATTCATCTGAATCTTCAACTTCCAACTGTGTAGTGGGGGTTCGAAGGAGATATCATGGTTGGAGTTAAACACACTTGTTGAATGTTAACACTTGTATTAGCAGAGTATGAAGGGGGAGAGCCCAAACTGCCTATCCTGTCGCCTGCTTGGATAACGGGGAACTGAGACTGATGCAGCGCATCCCACCCACTCATGTGGCATCACCTGACGTCATACAAACTAGTCACTAGGCCTAGCAAAGGGGTCGTATTTGTAAACATATGGATGGTACTATGATACTCAGATAAGCTATACAACACATGCAGGGGATCAGCAACTATGCTGACAGCTCGGTCATGTTATGTATGTCGTCTCGACATACAATACTACACTAGGCTGAACAGGCAGGTGGCTCTAGGCTGATTCTATACAATAGCAAAGACATATGTAACTTAGAACTGATGGATGGTATTGTAATGGATGTTAACGTAATAAGTTTTAACGTAATGCATTACGAATTATAAGAACAAATCATGGTATAATAAAGGGTGAAATTGATTGATTGATCTGTATTCATGCACTCTACGGATTCTGGGGAAGAAAAAAATATATAAATTTGCAAAGGTGAAAGTAATTAACAGCAAAGGCAAATCTGGCGTGCTCAGATCAGTACTGCTAATCTCAAAACTCGGAGGGAACGTGAGCACAAAAACTTTTTCTGAAAACTGATCGGCTAATAACAAAACACACAGTTGGCAACTTCATTCATCTTGGACATCTAATTATACAGACTATGTACATTTAAACCCAACTCTGCGAGGGTAAGATTTACATATGCAGAATGGTTATCGTCTTTGGGAGGATCGAATTCCTTTGCAATGGCTAACACATACCTTGACTGAGGGAGATCTGAACAAGTATCTGCAAAAGATACCTGTGGGTTTCTCATTACTTGTCGAGTACGCAAAGAATAACGACATTCGGGTTGATTATCTGGCTGAGTATTAGAGGTAGAGGGTACAGAGTCAAGAGCATTGTCAGCGACTGACACAAGAGTCTGGGTAGAATTATCATCCTCGACATCGCATACTAATTTAATTTGATCTAAATGCGATTCCTTATACTGACCAGTACTAATTTCTCTAACCTTATACTTATTGCCAATGACATGTTCAACTACTCGATAAGGGCCAACAAACCTTTGGTTGAGCTTAGGCATTGTGGATGTTTTGTTGAAATTAGTCAGCATTACTAGGCAAAAAACACAATACTGTGAACACAAGATAATTGTGAAATGTAAACACAAGGTCATACTGCTTATATATTGCACACAACAAGGACAAACATAAAAGTACTTACTTCAACATTTTTATTGTGTTCATTAACAGGAACAAAACATTATGTTAAATACAGGAGACAAACTTATCTCTGAAGCAACTTATGTATACAACAAGACAAGTTAAAATATACATAGGACAATTTAATGTATGCAGGACACAATATATATACAACAGCCAAGGTAATGTATGCCTGAGACAACGTGCATGCAAGACAAGCTAATGTATACATGAACCAAAGTAATTTATACATGGGACAGGATAATGTATACATGAACCAAAGTAATTTATATACAAGACAAGTTAATGTATACATAAACCAAAGTAATTTATGCATGTGGCAGGCTAATGTGTACATGAGACAAGCGATTGTATACACGAACCAAATTAATTTATACATAAGACAAACTAACGTATACATGAACTACTAAAGTAATTTAAGCATAATACAATCTAGTGTATACGTGAACCAAAGTAATTTATAAATGAGACAAAGTAATGTATACATGAACCAAAGTAATTTATACATAAAACAAGCTAATGTATGCATGAAACAAAGTAATTTATACATGAGGCAGATTAATGTATACACGAGACAAAATAATTTTTATACGAGACAAGCTAATGTGTGTATAAAACAAAGTAATTTATACATGAGACAGGTTAATGTATACATGAAGCAAAGTACTAATTTACACATGAGACAGGCTAATGTATACATAATAGCGATACGGCGATTAATGGAGGAGAACAAGAGGATTCGTAGTAATCCTCCTGTTGTGAGTCCCCAGGTTAAGGGGGGAGCTTGGTCAGTGGTCGGGCAACATGGAACCAAGCTGAAGATTAAGAAAACGGTTGGAGAGGCAGAAACAACGAGAAACCAGAAGACTGCCGTGGAAACTTCCAACTCATTCTCGGTGCTCACCTGACGAATGTGAGTGTTCTACTGGGAATGCCACAACGAGCACCAAGGAAGCATTGGCAGACGTGAGTGAGACATCCCTAGAAACCCCAACGAAGACCATCGAGAACGTCATGACGAATTCTACAAGTGGTGTAATGCTACCTGGCGAATGTGAGTCAACTACTCGGAGCATCACTATGGACGACGCCAAGGAAGGTAAAAACATTGTTGTTGTTGGGGATAGCCAGATTAGGTACATGATAGGGCATTCTGTTGAAGGATAGGAGTAGAGGCAGAGAGTGTGTTTTCCTGGGGCTGGGATGAAGGATATTGTTAGCCATCTGGATGACAATCATGAAGGTAATGGGAGCAATCCTATTATCTGTCCAGTGCTGGAGGCAACGATGTTGGCAGACGTAGGAGTGAGGACCTGATTAGCAGGTATAGGTCAGCAATAGAGATAATTAGGAAGAAGGGTGGGAAATCTGTCATATGTGGCATTTTGCCAAGGAGAGGAGTTGGAAATGAATGGTTGTCCAGAGCAATTGGTGTCAATATGCTGGCTGGACAAATACTGTAAGGAAAATGCGGTAACCATTCATTGACAACTGGGACCTCTTCTATGGCAGAAATGACATGTATGCCAGGGATGGTGTTCACTTGTCTAGGTGTGGGGTGGACACTGGCCAACGCAGTGGAGGGAGCTGTTAGGTCTTTAAACTAGGAATAGTTAGTGGTATGGGTTTTGGCGGGAAACTGTGAAGTTGCAGGGTAGTAACATGAGTAACTAGGAGAACTAGTAATAGGCAAAATGAGGAGGATATTGGAAAGCCAGTGGCACTAATTGACAATGACAGTAATAGTTTAGTGGAATAACAGAAAGGAGCAGGAAGGGTAAAGAGATAGGAGGGTCATTAAATATTTATTACACAAATAGTTGCAGTGCTAGGAATAAGATGGACGAGTTGAGACTAGTTGCTAGTGCAGGTAACATAGATGTATTGCCATTACTGAGACGTGGTTTAATTCAAAAAGTCGGACATGCCTGCAGAATGTCACATTCAGGGTTTTAAATTGTTTCCAAGTAGATAGAAGTATCGGGAAGGGGGGTGGGTGGCATTGTATGTCCGAGATCGCTTGAACTGTTGCATAAAAACGGGTATTAAGTCTGAAAACACATATAGAGTCTGTTTGGATAGAATTTTCAGAGGGCATGAAAAATTAATTTTAGGTGTGATATACCGTCCCCCAAATTTAGATTGGGACCAGGGGAGACTACTATGGGAGGAATTGTTAGGGCCACAAGGCACGATAATGTAGTAATTCTAGGAGACTTTAACTTTAGTCATATTGATGGAATTTCTTGACTGGGAATTTAGAATCATACGATTTCTTAGAAGTAGTTCAGGATTGTTTTTTTGAAGCAGTTTGTGACAGAACCTACAAGGGTAATAACCTGCTTGACTTAGTTCTGGCAAACAATGAATCCCTTGTTAATATTTAGAAGTCTCAGAGGAACTGGGTGCTAGCGACCACAAATCAATTACATGTAGAATTGAATGGAAGTATGATAGTAAGGGATAACTCAGTAACAGCCCCCAGATTTTCGCTTAGCAGATTACGATGGGTTTTTAGAGAACATTATCATCTGTTGACGGGGAACGAAGAGAAATCATATGACATTTTTTTCTGAACAAATACATCTGCTCAAAAAACTTTACCCCTTTTAAAAGGAAATTAGACAAATAGAAATGCCCCAAAAAAGGATAAAATAATGGGGCAAATATCTACTAGGGCAAAGAAAGGAATTTATGGGCAATCAAAAGAGGCAGGGTCTCTTATAAAATCAGTTTTTTTGACATTAAAGGGACATTAAAAGGGGAAAGAAAAGCAAAAAGGGACTAAAAATTTAAAGTGCTAGGGATTCTAAAAAAACCCAAAAAATTTTTTTTCCGGTCATAGAAAAAAAATCAGAGATAAAAAAGGGGCCCCCCTTAAAAAAAACATGGGCATCTTACTGACAAAGAAATGAAATGGCTAAATTTTAAAAAATTATTTTCCCCGGGTTTTACACAGGAAGACACTAATAAAAACCCGGGTAATAAATTTTTTATAGTGGATCAGAAGAAGAAAAATTTATGTAACTCACATCACTATGAAATGGTTGGAAGCAATAGCCCGCTAAAGCAAATAACCCCGGGGTCCTGATGGGTTTTTAAGGGTTCTAAAGGAATAAAAAATGGAAGTCTTAAAACCATTAACATATTTTAATTTATCTCTTAAAAAACATGCAGTGTTGAATGTGGAAGAGGGCTAATGAATTCCAATTTTTAAAACAGGGGACAAGTCTTTCTGTCAATTACCGCCCAATAACCCTGACCTAAAATTGTAGGCAAATTACTAAGTAATTATAGCTGAATTATAAGAAGCCACCGTAAGCATAGCTTGATTAATGAATCCTGGATTCAAAGAGGCCGATCTTGTTAAACTAATTTATTAACTTTCTTCAGTAAAGCTTTTGAGGCTTTGACCACGAAAAAGAATTGATATTATTTCTTAGTTTTTAGTAAGGCATTTGATAGAGTCCGCCCCCAAAGACTGTTGAAGAAAGTAGCAGCTCATGGCATTGGGGGAAGGGTCTCTCGTGGATCGAATCATGGCTCACAGTCAGGAAGCAAAGGTGCCATAAAAGGGGGTTAAATCCCAGGGGGATCAGTAACAAGTGGCGTTTTCCCCAGGGGTCGGGCTTGGGCCCTTTTTTGTTTTTAATAAATCAATGACTTGATGAAGGAATTACTAGTGATATGACAATTCGCCCATGACACGAAGATAGGTAGGATAATTGATTCAAACTAAATGTTGGGAACTTTAGGAGGGTTTAGACAAACTTACTTTGGCCGAAAAGGGGCAGATGCATTCAATGTAGATAAAAGCAAGGTTGAAGCTCGGGATGTCCCATAAACCTAGCCTTATAAGTTAAAAATGTAAATTAAACCCTACAGATTCGAAAAGGACTTGGGGGGTTTGGTAAAAAGCAAACCCTTAAACCAAGACAGCAATGTGGAAAAAGAAACCCCTTTTGTAAGTTCAGGACTTTATTAAAGGAAACGTTTTGCCCCGGTGGGTTCTTTAGTCCCAAACAGAGAAAACTAAAAAAACCCCCATATATAAGTGGTGGGGTCAGGTGAGTGAAGCGTGGAGGGGGAAGAGTAGTAGTTATATGGAACAAGGAGGTGAGGTAAGAGGGACCTGTTGGCCAAGAACACCAGTTCCCAGGATGGTAATATCCTCTTGCTTATAATTTTGAAATACTGAACTACCGATTTCTGCTTTATATGTTACTGACAGAAATTAGTGCAGCTTTAAAGCATTTTCTCCTCTTAAGTCTCTTTTTTAATAACTATTTAGTTCATTGAAATTTAGAGGTGTCCAACATGTCTCTATGTTGAACACATGCGTTTTTGCGGTCATCATTTCTGCAAACATTTTTGTGTTCTGCATCCTGATGTCCAGATTCTGGCTGTTTCCCCTACATATACAGGGACCCCCGCATACGAACTTAATCCATGCAAAAGGGCTGTCGTTATGCGAATGTTCGCTATCGAATTTAATTTTTCCCCCTAAAAATAAGGAAATAAAATTAATCCGTCAAGACACCCCAAAATATGAAAAAAAATTTTTTTTACCACAAAAAAAAGTTAAATTTTAGTACACACAAACTGAAAAAGGAAAGCACAATTACATGAACTACTTTTTTTAAGTTGGGGATGATTGATGGGTGGGAGGGGGGGAGAGAGAGTCTGTTTTAAAGGGAACCCCTTCCATTAGGACTTGAGGTAGCAATCCTTTTTTTCCCGGGGGTTTCTTCCCTTCTTCTTTTTAAACCACAGGAAACCCGCTTGAGATCACTGGCCTCTATCGCACAAAAAATCTGTCCATAACTCTGTACCTCCCGTTCTTTAATTTGTCTAAAATGGGCCACAACAGTCTTTTAAAATAGTCACCACACGGCTTGCAACAGCTGTGCGGGGTTTTTTAAAACAAAAAAGGTTTTCAGTTCAACCCATGTGCACACATTCCTTAAATTTTTGAAGTAGGCACAATGGTTCCACAACTGGCATAGGTTCTCGGGGTTAGCCCCAAACCCTTTAAAAAATCTTTCTTAATTTCCCATACTAATTTCACCCTTTTTACCACGGGGTTGGGCACTAGAAGCTTTCGGGGGCCCAGGTCACTTTTTTTCCCCAGAAACAGCCCGAAAACACTGTAAAATACGAAATACCGAGTGTTTTCTTAAAATTTTACCGCGGAGGCTGGCTGGTAAACAAGGGGACGGCGGCACATTGAGGCTGGCGAGGCCGCACATTGGACGCCCCGGGAGAAGTTCGCTGAGCGGGTTTTTGCCACTAGCGGGGCAAAATTTTAGCGAACAAAGCTTCCTAGCGGATTGTTCGCTATGCAAGGCTTCCTATGGGGGGGCCCACTGTCTTTGTCACCCCCCCAAAATGGTAAGTGAATTCCTGCACTTGTGCCAGAACATGCTTGGGTTTTTGTATCGGGTTTTCCAAATATAGTTGAAGAGCTGGAAATATTTTAGGCCAGTTTTTGTCAAACATTTTTGAAACTTAGGGCAACGTTGCTGACCGTAAAAAGAGTAATTTGGGAGGCTTTTTTTAAAATTTAAAAAGGTGTTGGTCTTGCTGAGGATACGTGTTGCCTTTCCTGCATCAGTATAAAATGTGGGGGGAAAGTGTGTGAACTAAAAGAGTTGGTGATGTATTACATTTCTTTTTCGGGGAAACTGCGGACTGGAAATTTGTAGGCTCCAGAAAGAAGCCAAAAACTCCCCCTTTTTTTAGTTCTTGTGTCAGGGTGAGAGAAAAATGAGAAGTAAATTCTTGTGGTAGGCTTCCGGTAGACTTTTAAAAAAAAGTTTTTCTTTCCCCCCGTGCGTAAGAGAAGTCGAGAAAAAAGGGAAAAGGTTGTCCTTCTCCCCCTCTAGAGTAAATTTAAAATAGGTTCCAAGTGTGGGGTGTTAGGGGGCCCGTACGTCAGATTTTTGGTACAATGACCAAAATATCAACACCGCATCCAGTAACTGAACGGGGATGTTATTTAGGACCCTTTTTGCGCCTCATCCCTACCAACCCCAAGTCAGCTAATTTATGGGTTTACCAAAGACCCACAAACCAAATTGCCTAGAGACCCATTACACTGGTATCGCAGCGCCCCCACAGTCTAGCAGGAGTTTTGGCGAAAATTTGTCAAAGCTCCCGGGTACAGTCAGTCGGGTCATCTAAAACATTCGGGGGACCCCCAACCGTAAGGGACTCGACTGGGAAAGAACTTGCAAGTTTTGAGTGACTGCCTTTTTCACCAATTCCCAGTTTACAACCTTGATCTTCTTTGCAGGGTGATTAAAGATGATACGAGTTACCTGTACCCCGCCAAGATTTTTGTGAGCCTTTTCGAAATTTTTGTTGTTAAAACTTTTTAGGGTTTGAGGGCAAGAAGTACAAAAACCTTCGGGCTACATGGGATCCCCCTTAGTGCAGTTCTTTCCCTTTATAATGGAGGGCCCAAATCAAGAAAGACCTCAATAACATCCCCTTCGTTACTTTGGGGCGGCGTGATGATTTTTGGGCATTTTACCCAAAAATCTTGATGTACAGGGGATCCCCAAAAACCATCAACACTTGGCCTACTATTTAAAATTTTCTCTAGAGGAGGAGAAGGGGCAAAAAGGTTTCCTTTTCTCGAGTTCTCTTTCCACAGGGGGGAAACAAACTTTATTTTTAAAATCTACCCGGAAGCCTACCTACAAAAGATCTTCTACATTTCTTTTCTCACCAGACACAAAAAACTAAAAAGGGGTGTTATTGGCTTTTTTTCTGAGACCACAGAATTTCCAGTCCCCCAGTTCCCTTTAAGAAGAAAAGTACAAAATCACCAACCTTTTAGTTTACTACACTTTCCCCCCACAC
>NC_069450.1:2684692-2728816 GCF_026875155.1 Cherax quadricarinatus | reverse complement strand
AGTAGTAGTAGTAAAAGCAGCAAAGTATTTGTAGTAGTAGTAGTGGAAGTAGCATTTAGTAGTAGAAGTAGTTTTTATTTAATAGTAGTTAGAAATAGAAGTAGCAGTCGTAGTAGTAGTAGTTCGTCTTTTTTTTTTTTTCTTATCAAGATTAAAACATTCAGGACATAAAAATTTTAGATGAAAAACTTGTAATATGAAGAAAATTTTTTAAAGATAAATAAGTTTAAGACTTCGTTCGGTTTTTTTTAAGGGCAGGGGGTTAGAAAACCCAGGATAACCAAAAAAAGGTCAGTGCGTAATCGGGTTTTGTCAAAAACTTTTTTCCCTTTTTGGGGTCCTTTTTTTTCTTGTCCCCCAGGATGCGTTCCACCCCAGTGGGACAAACCCCCGGGTTTCCCCAATTTGCTGCTGGGTTTGAACAGGAAAAACAGGTGAAAGGAAGGGGGGAAAATGTTTCCCCCCGGGAATCAAACCCCGGGCCCTCTGGGGTGTAAGAGGGGGCTTTGCCACAAGGGCCCCCAAAAATAAATTGAAGTTTAAAAAAGTAGTAGTAGTATAGTAGAGAGTATTTGGTGAAAGAGTTGTAGTAGTAGAGTAGTTAGTAGTAGTATTTTAAGTAGGGGTGCAGTAGATAGTAGTAGCAGCAGTAGTAGTTGTAGTTTTTGTAGTAGTAGTAGTTTTTGGGTATTTGTAATGGGTTGTAGAAGCAGCAGCAGCAGTAGTATTAGTTGTAGTAGTGTTGTAGTAGTAGTGTAGTAGTAGAAGTAGTTAGTGGGCAGAACCCAGTTTTTTAGTAATAGTAGTAGAAGAGAAAGGAGCAGCCAGCGAAAATATTATTTATTTGTAGTAATAGAAAGAAAGTAGTGAAGCGGTAGTAGTAGTAGTAGCAGCAGCAGCGAAAATAGTAGTAGTTGTAGTAGTAGTTGTAGTGTTTAGTGTAGTAGTAATAGTAGTAGTAGTAGAAGCAGCAGGAGTAGAAATTTGTAGTATTTTAGTAAAAGCAGCATTTAGTGTAGTAGAAAGAAGCAAGCAGCGCAGTAGGGTAGTATTTAGCGAGTGATAGTAGTATGGGCAGTGAAAGTACTATTTAGCATTGCGGGTATTAGTAGTAATAGCAGTTTTTGAAGCAGTAGTAGTGGTAGAAAGTAGTTAAAAAGAGTAAAAGCGCGCAGTAGTATGTAGTAGTAGTAGAGTAGTAGTATTTAGAAAGCATTTAAGTAGCAAAAGCAGTATTTAAGCAAAATTTAGCGCAGAGAAGTATTTAAGTAGAAGTAGTGTGTAGTAGTGGGTGGTAGTAGTATTTTAAAAGGCCCGTGTAGTAGCACCAGTGTAGTTCCCGTTTAGTGTAGTATTAGTGTAAGTGTATTTGGATTTAGTATTTAAGTACCCAAGCAGTAGCAGTAGTTGTGAAATAGTTTTCCCGTTGAAATTATTAGTAGTAGTGGTAGAGCATTTAGTGTATGTGGGAAAAGTAGTAGCATTAGTAAGGGTTTAGCATTGCGTTTAGTAATGTGTAGTAGTAGTAGTAGTAGTAGTAGTAGTGTAGTAGTAGTAGTAGTATTTGTAGTATTTAGGATTTAAAGAAGAAAATGATTTAGAGCAGCGTAGTAGTGGTAGTAGTAGTAGTAGTAGAAAGTGGGAATTTGTATTTGCGTATTGCAGTAATTTAATTTATAGGAGTATTTGTAATATTTAAGTGGGTAGCAGTATTTAGGGAAAGTAGTAATATTAGTAGCAGTAAAAAAGTAGTTGTGAGTGTGGGGAAGGGTATTTAGCAGTATTTAGTAGTAGCAGTGCAATAGTGCAGTAGAATAGTAGCAGTAGCACTAGAAATTAAAAGGATTTGTTGCAAAAAATAGAAATATTTGTAGTAGTAGTAGTAGGCAGTAGTAGGAGTAGTAGCAGTTTTAGTAAAAGCATTTGTAGTAGTAGTGTAGTATTTGTACTGTAGTAGTATTTGGGAGTAAAAGAAGTAGTAGTTGCAGTAGTAGTAGTAGTAGCAGTATTTGCTGTGTAGAGAAAGTAGAAATTTTGTAGCAGCTTGGGTAGTAGAAGCGGTTTAGTAGTAAAAGGTGGTTTTTAGTAGCAGAAAGTAGTATTTGTAGCAGCAGTAGTAGTAGTAACGCAGTAGTGGGTAGCGCGTATTTATATTTTATTTGTAGCAGTAGTAATAGTAGCATTTGGGCGGTAGGTGGGAAAGGAGGGGTGGAAGAATTAGTAGCAGTAGAAAGTTGTGGTAGAAATTTAGTAGTAGTATAGGAGTAGTAGTGTAATAGTGTAGTAGCATTTGTAGTTGCAGAAGTTAATATTATTTAACCCGGGGGCATTAGTAGAAAGTATTTGGCAGCAGTAGTAGGAAGAAAAGTGGGGCATTTAGTAGTAGTAGCAGGGGAAAATAGTACCCATTTTGCAATAGTAGAAGTTAGAAACGGGAAAAGGGTTTATTAGTAGTAGTAGAAGTAGTAGTAGTGGGTAGTATTAGTATTTATTTGGAGTAGTGGCGGGGGGTTTATTAGTAGCAGTAGTAGTAATAGTAGTATTTAGAAAGTTTTTGCGATTTGTGGGTAGTAGTAGTTTTTGTGGGTGGGAAGCAGTATTTATTTATTTAAAAGGGCCCCAGCAGAAAGCAGTAGTAGTAGTGTTTTAGAAAGTAGTATTTGAAGAAGTAGTATTTGTAGTAGAGTAGTAGTGGGAAGTAGTTTTTAGGATTTATTTAGTTATTTAGCAGAAAAGTAGAGCGGGTAGTGTTGAAAGGATTTGATTTGTAGAAAGGGTATTTAAGTATAGTTGTAGTAGTTAGTATTTAGTATTAGTACCCGGGTAGTAGCAGTAGTTGTAGAAAATAGTTTGCATTTGTAATATTTAGAAAATAGTAATTTTAATTTGTATTTTAGTAGCAGTATTTAGTTTTAGTATTTAGTAGCGTAGAAAATGGTTTCCCAGTAGCGAAAGGAAAATAGTTTTAATTTAGTAGTGAAATTTGTAGTAGTTTTGTAGTGGTAGGATTTTGTGTAAAAGCTGTGTAGTAGAAAGCAGAAATTTGGTAAAATTTAGCAGGTAGTAGTAGTCTAGTATTTAGTAGAAAGTAGTAAAAACCAGTAGTAGAAGTAGTATTGTATTTGCAGCAGTATGTTTTGTAGAAAGCAGCAGTTATTTGTGTAGCGAAATGGGTGTTTTTTATTTAGTAGCATTTAGTAATAGCGCAGTTGGGGTTTAGTAGTAGGAGTAGTGTGGTTTTTGGTTGAGCATTTAGTAGAGTAGTAGAAAGGTGTAGTTTGGGTAGTATTTAGTTTTAGTGGGAGTTGCAGTAGTAGGGGAAAAGTAGAAATATTAGTAGCAGCGGCAGTAGTAGCAGAAAGTGGGAAGGAGAGTAGCAGTGGGTAGTAGTGCGGAAAGAATATTTAGAGTAGCAATTTGTAGCAGTAGCACTAGTAATGGAAGTAGTAGTAGTAGAAGTTGGGTAGAATTTTGAAAGCAGGAGTAAAAGTAGAAAGTAACATTTAGTATTTTGTAGTATTTGTAGCAGAAGTGTATGGGTAGACCCAAGTAGTAGTAGATAGGGCAGAAAAATAGTAGTAGTATTTTTAGTAGCTGTAGTAATGTAGCATTTTGCTGTATTTGTAGGAGTAGTAGGGTAGTAGTAGCGTAGTAGTATTTAGAGTTTTGGGTATGGGGTTTAATAGTAGTAATAGTAGTATTTAGCAGTTTTTGTACCCAGAAATAAAAATTAGTAGCAGCGGCAGTAGTAGAGTTAAGTGGGTTGGGTTTTAGTAACAGTTGTAGTATTTTTGCAGTGCAATAGTGTAGTAGAAATTTGTAGCAGTAGCCTAGAAATGGTAGTAATGTAGTAGTAGATTTGTAGTAGTAGTAGTAGTAGTATAGTAGTAGGGAGTAGTAGCAGTAGTAGTAGAAGCGTATTTAGTAATGTAGTAGTAGTAGTATTTGTAGCAGTAGTAGTAGTAGTAGTAAAAAAGCAGTGTAGTAGTAGAAGCAGCACCCGCGGGCCCCAGGTAGTAGTAAGTATTTTAGTAGTTGTAGTAGTAGAAAAGCACCCCGGTAGTTAGTAGTAGTGTAGTATTTGGAAAAGTAGCGGGTAGAAATATTTGTAGTTGGGTTTAGAGCAGTAAGTAGTAGTAGTAGCAGTAGTTGTAATATAGTAGTAGTGGGAACAGCAGCAGCAGTTTATTTAGTTGTATAGTGAACCCATTAGTTGTATTTGGTAGTATTTTTAGTAGAAATTTGCAGTATTTAAAAAAGGGCAATATTTTAGTGGGTAGTAGTAGTATTTGTAGCAGTAGTAGCAGTGTATTTAGTAGCGTGTAGTAATAGTAGTATTTGTAGAAAAAAAGGGGGGGGGGGGGCCAAAAGGGGGCAGCAGCAGCAGCGGGTTGAAAGGATTAGTAAAAGCGCAGCAGCAGAAACCCAGCAGTAGTTTTTAGTAGTAAGCATTGGTTGTATTAGTAGTAGTATTAGTAGTAGTAGCAGTAGTATTAGAAGCAATAGTATTTGTATTTGGTAGTAGAAGCAGCATTTGGTGTAGTAGTATTTAGTAGTAGTAGTAGTAGTAGTGTAGTAGTAGCAGTAGTAGTTGTAGTAGTTGCAGTATTTGTATTTGTAGTAGAAGCAGCGGGCACCCGCAGTAGTATTTGTATGTAGTAGTAAATGGGAAGTGTATTTAGTAAGTGTAGTAGTAAAAGCATTTAGTAGTAGTATAGTAGTATTTAAGTTTTTGTAGTAGTAGCAGTATTTAGTAGTAGCAGAAGCAGCAGTAGTAGTAGTATTTGTATAGTGGGAACCCAGCAGCAGCGCAGCAGAATGTAGTTATTTGCTGTATTGTATTTGTTGTAGAAAGTAGTAGTAATATTTAGTAGTAAAGGGGTTTAGTAGTTGTAGTAGCAGCAGCAGCAGTAATAGTAGTAGTAGTAGTAGTAGAGTAGTAGTATTAGTATTTAGTGTAGTTTTTAGTAATAGTAGTATTTGGAAGCGCGTAGTAGTAGTAGTAGTAAAAAAGGCGGGTAGTTTTTAAAGAAAGTGTAGTAAAAGCAGCGCAGCGCAGTAGTAGAAATTTAGTATGTAGTAGTAGTGTTTTAGTACCCGTAGTAGAGAAGCGTAGTAGCAAAAGTAGCAGCAACAGTATTTGAAAGTTGTAAAAAGTAGTGTAGTATTTAGTAGTAGGGGGGTTTTAGTAGAAAGCAGCAGTATTTAGAGTTGCAGTAGTAGTAGTTGCAGTTGTAGTGCAGTGTAGTAGTAGTATTTGGTAGAAATTTAGTAGTAGTATTTGTATTTGTTGTAGTAAAGTAGTTGCAGTAGTAATTTAGTGTAGAGTAGTAGTATTAGCAGTATTAGTTTTGTGGTAGTAGTAGAGTATTTAGAAGCATTATTTTAGTAGTAGTGTAGTAGTAGAAGCAGCGTAGAAAGTAGTATTAGTAGCGTATTTGCAAAAGCAGTAGTAGAAAAAAGTACCCGAAAACAGAAAGTGTAGTAGTAAAAAGTAGTAGTGTATTAGTAGTTTGTGGTGGTTTGAAAGTAGCAGCAGTGTAGTTGCAGTAGTATTTAGTTGCAGTGTATTTTGGCAGTAGTAGTAGTAGTGTAGTATAGTAGTAGTAGTATTTGTAGTTGTATTTAATTGTAGTAGCAGTTTTAATTTTAGTTGGTAGTAGTATTTTGAATTAGCAGTAGTAGTATAGTAGTATTTGGTACCCAGTTTTAAGGGTTTAGCTTTAGCGCTAGTAGTAGTAGTAGTATTAGTAGTAGTTTATTTAGTAGGATTTGGTAGTAGGAGTTGTAGTAGAAGCAGTAGTATTTGTGTATTTATATTTGGGATTTGTAGTAGTAGTATTTGTAGTAGTGTAGTAGCATTTTAGTAGTAGTAGTAGTAGTAGTAGTAGTAGAAGCATTAGTAGTATTTAGTAGTGTAGTTGTATTTTAGTAGTAGTAGAAGTAGTGCAGTAGTAATTGAAGCGTGTAGTAGTAATAGAAAAAGTAATAGAAGTAGCATTTCGTAGTAGAAATTATTTAATAGAAGTAGCAGTCGTAGTAGTAAAGTAATAGAAGTAGAGTGGAAGTAGTAGTATTTCCCGTCTTATTTATTACTTATAGACTTTTAAAACTTTCAGGACATAAAATTTTAGATTTTTAAAACTTGAAAATTACTAAATTGAAGCTAAATAAATTTTAAAAATATCACGAATTTAGGAAATCCAGCGCCTGGTAAAACTTTGCCCTATTTCTTTTTGCGGGGACCCCCCTGGAACCCACGTGGCCTTTTCTTGTAGCGGGGACCCCCTGGAAAACACGTGGCCTGGTATTGTAGCGGGGGGGCCCCGGGGCACCCGGGGGCCTAGAAATTGTAGCAGGGACCCGGGGGTTTAACACGGGGGCATATTTTATTGTGGGCAGGGACCCCCTGGGTAAACGTGGCCAAAGTCTTGTGGGCGGGAAACCCCCGGGGAAAACAGTGGCCTGGGACTTGTAGCAGGGACCCCCGGGCAACACGTGGCCTAGGATTGTAGCGGGGAATCCCCGGGTTTAAACGGGGGCCCTGGGCCCTTTTTTAGCAGGGATCCCCTGGCAACACGTGGGCCTGGGACTTGTAGCAGGACCCCCTGGCTAACGTGGCCTGGATTTGGGTACCCGGGGACCCCTTTGGGGAAAACCGTGGCCTAGGACTGAAAAGCAGGGATCCCCTGGTAACACGTGGCCCTTAGGTCTTTTTAGCGGGTAGCCCCTGGAAAACCGTGGGCTAGGACTTGTAGCAGGGACCCCCAAAAACCCACGGGGGCCTTGGATTGTAGCAGGGAGCACCGGGTGGCACGGGGCCTGTCTTTTGGTAGGAGTAAAGTTCGGGGAAACCCCAAGGCCTAGGGCTTGTAGCAGAAAGCCCCTGCAAACCACTAAAAGGGGCCTCCTAGAACAGAAAACCCAGGGCCTGGCGGGGGAAAAGGCCAAATGAGGGCGTGCTGCACCGGGACCCCAGAAAAAACCAAGGGTACTGTTTTCCCGCCAAGTCAATTCTGTCTTTCCCTCTCCCCCAATAGTTTTGCCCCTTAAAAAATTTTCTTCACCAATCAAAAAGCCCTGATTTAAAATGGTGGCGGACCCAAATTTTGGGACCGCTAAAATGGGGCCCGGGAGGTAAAAAAGCCTCCCCAACCCCCCACAGGGGTACAGGGGTATGGGGGGAAATCATTTTACCGTCCCAATCGGTTGGGCTATTCCCCTCCCCCCCCCCAACCCTTTTATGGATGCTTTTTCCCAGTTAAAAATATTAAAAAATTAAGTTTTAGAACTTTTCCCCAAAAAAATTCAGCAGGGTTTTGCTTTCTATACTCTAAAGATAATTTATTTTTAATTGTAAAAAAAATATTTTTTAAGGGGCCCAGGAGCGGTTGAAGGGCCCCCCTGCAAAACAAACTGGTAGTAAAAAAAAAAGCCACTATTTACCTGCTCATTTCAAAACTGTGAAACAGACGGGGTTTTTACATTATACAATTGTAAGTTTTTTTAGATACGGGGCTACCGTAACCGAAATTTAAATCATTCGTAGAAAACAATTTTTGTGGGATTCCCTAGGAAAACCCCCCCCTTTTAAGAAAGTAATAAAAAGTGGCTTATTTGTATTGGTGGCCCTGAAAGTTTATATGTAAAAAGGGGGGAAATGGTGTTGTGCTTTTATTACTCACACCCCTTGGAGTAACATAGACGTGTTGAGGGTTAAACTTCCTGTCCACCTTGATTTTAACAGCACTATTTTATATATTTTATATATATATATATATATTTATATATATATATTATTATAAAATATATATTTATATAAAATATATTATTTTATTATATATATTATAAATATAAAAATTTTTATATAAATATTTTATATATATATATTTTATATATATAAAAATTTTAAAATTTTTTATATTATATATATATATATAATTTTATTAAAATATATTTTATATATTTATATATATTTTATATATATTATATTAAAATATAGGCCGTTTTGTTTTTAAATGGCAATTAGCAAGATAAATCAATTAAAATTAAGTCCTTTTTAAAATTTTTCTTATACGTTTAAAGATAATTTTTTCATTAAAAGTTAATGTAAATTTTTTTAATTTTGCACTAAAAGAATCTTAGGAAAAATTACCTAACCCTTTCTTTTTTTTTTGGGGGATCCTAGGTTCTTTACACATATGTTTGGTTTTTGTTGATAACTCTATGTAACTGTATTTGTGTATACCTGAAAAAAATTACTTACTTACTTTCTAACAATTTTTTTTTTGCCTAACCCCAATATTTTATATTTTTTGATTTGTTTAATAATTTTTAAAACTAAAAAAAACACAGTGGAAAAAATATTTTTTTTTGTTTTGGTTCAGAATGATTTTGGGGGGAAAATTTTTTCTACACAAATTTTCACTTGTCCTATATGGGGAAGGGTGAGCGTTGGGTATTTAACCGGTGGCAAGTTCTGCCTATTCGGCCCCGGGGCATATATATATATTTTTATATATATATATATATATTTTTATATATATATATATTATATATTTTTTATATTATTACTTTTATACCTATATGGTTTAGGAAAAATGTAAGGAAAAAAACCCAAGACATTAGAAAAAGTTTTTGTCTGAGACCTTGATCACCGAAAAAGTTTTCTAATAAAAATGTCTTGTGTTTGCCCTTTCGTGTTTTTTAAAGCCAAAATTGTCCCGGGATTTATTACCGGGGAAAAAAAAGTCACTATGTATATTAATTATTTGTTTTATTGGAATTTTTTTTGTACCCGTGTTCCTTTTACCTAAATAACTTACCGGGGATTTGGGCGATACCAGAAATTTTTTGGGCCCAATTTTATACTTTTTATTAATTTTTTGTTTTTAAAAATAATTACATGTTTTATTTTATCTTTAAATGCTTAATTTCAAAGAATATTTTTCTTGTTTAATTCACTGGCCGGGAAACCCGGCGGGTCTTGTCCACAAGAGACCCGGTTTATGGTTGTTTTAAAAAACGCTGTTAAATGTAAACATTGGTTTGTATTTTTCCCTTTCACTTTCTGTACCCTTTTTCCCCAAACGTAAATTTTGGGGGACCCTTGGGGTTAGTTCGGGCGGTTTTGGGTTCGCATTTTTTTGGGGGCAAGGTTGGGAAAGGAAACCCCAAAGGAAATAAGAAAGGGCAGTCCCCGATGACCTGATTTTCTTGGTTTTTCCTGGGTGGCTAAACCCCCCCGATTAAAAATTTCAAAAATTTACTTTTACTCATTATTTTACTTGTTGAGTTAGTTATTGGGTTTTCAGGGGGCACTTGTCGATAGTGTGTGTCTATCTCTCCATTCCCCAGTAAGTTTGATAATTAAACCGGGTTCAAGAAAGTAAACCCTACCTGGATTTTCTTGGGGAGGGTTCCAGGGGTCAACGGGCCCCCCGCGGCCCCGGGCTGTAACCAGGCCCACATAAATATATTACTTGGGTGTTTTAAATATATGAAACCCAAATGCGTGGGGGTTCCCGTGTCTTTCCCCCTTTCATAAAAAAACCCTTTTCCCCAAATTGTCGGTAAAAACGATGTTTCTCTGGCACTAGTCGTGAAAAATCTATGTTCGCCCCTTTTCCCGTGGTAAGACTTTCATTTATGGGAGGTTTTGGGTTGCAAGATACAAAAAATTTTATATCGGGTCCATCTCTTTGAAAACAAAATAGTTTCAACATCATTTGGTGTCTGCCTTTAAATGGGCCCGGATTTTTTCCCGGGCCCAAGCCTGGTAAGATGCTAAGTAAGTTTTTTAGGTCAGGTACACATAAAAAAGTTAAAACCCAAATTTAAAACACATAGGTAACATATGTGTAAAAATTTCCAAGGACAGCTCCCTAATGTTAGGACAAAAATGAGTTATTTTCCCTTCATTGTTCACAGTTTCAAAGTTTTCTTATTAGCGTACTTATTACTTTCAGGTTTTCATAGCGTTGGGGGGGGCAGATTTTAGAGCCACCCCCAGCAACAGCCCGGTTGGGCCGGCTAGCACCAAAACGAGCCTTTTTCCCCTGGTGGGCTCCCGAATAGGAAATTTGAGGGGTTATAGCTACTTTTTTCTTCATAGTACGTTTTTTTTTTGGGGGGGGGAGGGGGGGGAATTAAAATCTTTTAAGGGAAGGGGTAATTCAGTTTAGTAATGAATCCCTAAAAGTTTGTAATTATTTTTTCTTGTTTTTTTAGTATTTATTGAGCTCTATTTAAATTTTATCATCACAAACGATGTTTTCACGGGGTGTATCCTTCATTTTGTGCCAAAAGGGCCCCGGTGTTCATAAAGGGATAATTTTTATGTTGAGGTTGAAGCCAGTCCCTCAGTTTCCCCCTAGTATCGTCTTGTGTATATTATGATGTATGTTTCTCGCCTACGTTTGAAGCAGCACTGTAGAATGAGGGAAAGGGGCGTTCAGGGGGAAAAGGGAGAGGAGGAAAGAGGGAGAGAGAGAGGAAGAGAGGAAAAGAGAGAAAGAGAGAGAGTGAGAGAGAGAGAGAAAGGGGAGAAGAGAAGAGTTTTAGGCAAAGGGGGAGAGGGTTTCTTGGGTTTTACCTTGGGGTTTTTGCCGGAGTTCAACACCCCCCCGGCCTTGTCCATGACCAGGCCTCCCGGGTTTAGGGGGCCCCTAACTAGGTGTTCTGCTGTCCGCATGACTATAGGTATCTCCCAGCTCCCCCTTTTAAAACAACCAGGAAAGGGCATTTGGGAATTCCCTTTTTGGCTGGTGGGAGGCTGGGGTGAACAGTCTTTGGGGCCCCGGGGCACTTTCTGTGGTTTTCTCTTAGGGGACAATGGTGTCTCTTTTTTCATTGGAGGGGTTTGGGGGAGAGACGGAGGACAGCAGGGGAACAATCAACGGTGAATTTAATAAAGGTTTTTCAACGTAAAAAAATTGATAAGTAAGAAAAAAACGACATTTATACGTAAGCTTGGGTTTTGTTGAATGAAAGGCAGTAGATTTCAGTACGGGGCATGAAAAAACCAAAAAACACGTGCAACATGAGAAAATTTAAAAAAAACGGGGGAAAACCCGCAGAGGTTTTACTGGCCTATTTCAAGGCAGGTCCAAATTATCCCAGCCCAGGCCACTGACCCAAGCTAGTCAGGGGGCCGGGTTTTCCCCCCCCCTTAAAAAAAGGGGGAGTGCGCCCTCAAAACCCTTTTGGGACAAACTAGTCCTGTCTGGGGGGTTTGTGTGGAAGGTTTTTAAGGCACCATGAATTGTTCCTTTTAGTGTTTTGGAAAATTTAGGTTAAAAAAGTGTTTTAAAGGGGGGTGGTTTTTACTTTTCCAAAAGGAAATAGGAAGGGGGGGGGGGTGAAAAATTGCCCGATGGATTTGGGGGTGTGAGAAGGGCGGGGGGTTGGTTTTGGGGGGGAAAAAAAAAAGGTTTTCAAACAGTAAATTGAAGGTGGCATTTGTCAAGTGGAATTTTAAATCTCACTACCCGGTTTGAAGTTCAAGGAAAAAAGGGAAACCCTTTAAAAGGGGGAAAATCTGAAGGTAGGAAAACAATTGCTTGTTCTAAGGGGGAGTGTACTTCAGTGGGTTGTGGGGGTAAAGGTACCCCTGCTCCCTTGGTTTTTTCAAGGGATGGGAAAATTCTGATTGTGGGTGACTTACAAAGGGAAAAGTTTTATGGACTGTTTTTTTCTGTAATAGAGATCGGAAGTTGAGACGGGGTGTCATTTTACAGGAAACTGGTGTCGATTGGGCCCTAGTTTCAGGTTTGGGTTAAAATCATGTCAAGGGAATGGGAATTTTTCCCATTATCTGTCTCAGGGCTGGTGGAAAAATATCAGGAAGGGTAGGGGAGAGGAGTTGCCCGGGATAAGTACAGGTCGGTTATAGAATTAATTTTAAATCTAAGGGGTCCCCATATATGTATCATCATGCCTAGGGGGGGAGTGGGAAAAGAATTTTGGGGGGGGGTATTTTAGGGCAACTGGTGTAAATTGTGGCTTGTGGGGACTGCAAAGAACTTTTCAATCCCATTCATTGATAAAAAGGGACAATTTTTTATGACAAAAAATGAATTTTATGCAAAGGGGAGGGGGGTACCTCTCTTGAAGGAGGGTGGTTTGCATTAATCAAAATCGGGCAGGGGGCCACTTTCTGGGCTTATCCAGGCTTTAAAAATGATAGAATGGTTTGAGGTATTGGGGGTGGTGGGAAAAAAATCAGATTGCAGCTTTAGGATTGAAAAAAAGCAATATTACCAGGATCCTCAGGGTATATGTAAAAAAAATATTTTTCATAAAAAAAGTTGCTAGTAAAGGGAAATTTAACTAGTCAACAAAGTGAGAAGTTTAAAAAGGGAGTGTGCAACTAGCCCCCAAAAAGTTTACTATCCCAATACTTGGAGTGTATGAAAAAAGAGATGGCTAAGTTAATTGCATTTGCAGGTAACAAAGAAATTAATGCTAAACAAAAGGGTCTGGTTCAACCTGAAAAATTTGAGAAATTTCCTTCTGAATTTCCACATACAAGGATCAAGGGTTTCCACATGATAGGGGGCAATAAAGGGAAAGGGTGGTGGGTGCATTGATGTCAGAGATAAATTTTAATTGTTGTGTTAAAACAAGATATAAAAATTTTAAGGTTTGGACACAGAATTGTTTGGGTACAGTTTCTAGGGGTCGTGAAAAATTAATTTTTGGGGGTGATTTTTTAGGCCCCCCAAAATTTGATAAAGGGAGTGCGTAAGCTTCTAAAGGGGCGAAAATTTAAAAAGGGATCAGATGGTTTAGTGCATTTATTTTGATAATAATTAAAAATAATAATTTAAAATAATAAAAATAATAAAATACTCCTTGACTTTGGTTTTTGCCAAAAAAGGAAAACCTGTTTTAAAAATCCTGAGGTTAATGTGAGCTTGGGAAAAAATGATCACAAATCCAGTTTTTAATATATATGGGAAATTTCCCTAAACTACAATCAAGGTTTTTTGTCCATGATTTTTTGACCAATTCACAAGGGTTTTGGGAAAAATTTCCTGGGTGGTTGAAGGGAAAAGACCTGAATTTTTGGGGTACTTAAGAAAAAGGGGGATTAAGAAAGACAACAAAATATTCAATTAAAAAAGGAAAAAAAAAATAAAAAAAAGGGGAACCCAAAAAAAAACAAGAGTTATGAGGCTAAAGTCACCCCCGGGAGGGTTTGGGGAAAAGTAACCCCCTTTGGGGGGCTTTCAGGGATAAAGAAGTAGGGGTCAGAGAAAAAATAGGCCCCCTCAAAGTTTACTAGGTCGCTCCCGGGCAGTTTAAAAAGTAAATGTTTTAGTATGTTTAACCCCTTTTTCCCTTTTCGGGTTTTTTTTGCAGGGAAAATATAGGGACCCACGTTTTGTGTTGAGGAAAAACGCGTCTGTGGGTTGGGAAATTTACCCAGTTTCCCAAAAAATGCACAATCCAAAGGAAAATGGGCTCAGGGCAGGGCGTCCTGCCCCTCGCAACTACTGGATTTACTATGAATGGGTTGGATGCCCCTGGAAAAAAAATTTGGAAAAGCGATGTTAAAATACCCGGGGACTTTGCCCAAAAACAATTTTGGGGCAAGTGCGATCATGGGTAGTTTGCGCACAAAAAAAGTGTAAAGGAAAAAATGGGGAAAAGGGGGGGGTTTGGGTCTTCAACTTCCTAACAAATCGCAAAAACAAAGAGTAGTGGGGAAAAGAGTTAAATCGGGGCTTACCAATTTTAAAAATTTTAAAAAAAAGCTCTGTTCCTCAAGGCACAGTACTTGCCCCCCTTCCTTTTTCCTCATCCTCTTTTGAGAATTAGACAGGGGATATCACCACAGCCCTTTTCTTTCCTTTTCAGGTGGTACTAGGATCTGGGATGGGGCGTCACGCTGAGGATGCCGGGTTTAAATCCCAAGGGAAAATATTTAAAAAAGTTTTCCCGTGGGAAAGGGGAAACAATATGATGTTCAATGAGGACAAATTTCAACTACTCGTTATGGAAAAATTTGGGGGAGATAATAAAATAGAACAGAGTATACTACAAAAATTGGCCTTTCAATAGAGTGGAAAAAAAAAAGTTAAAAGGGGCTGGGAGTAGTAAGTCTGAGGATCTAAATTTCAAAAGCTCACCCAAAAGTTTTTTCCCAAACACAAGTGCCAAAAAAATGATAGGTGAATAATGGGAAAGTTCCCAAAAAGACAGATGCCAAAACCCAAAGATGATCCTTTTTCAAATTTTCCCTTTTTCTTCTAGGGGGGAATTTTGCTGTTTCACAAAATCTCCCCTTTAAAGCAGGTGAAATTGCAGATTGAGAGTATACAAAAGATCCTTTTCTGCAAACAAAATTCTGTCAAACATCATAAAAACTTTGGGGAAAGCTTGGAAAGCCTTTACTTTTATCGTTGGAACGCAGGAGGGGGAGAGTATATCATAATCTACACTTGGAAAAAACCTGGGAAAGGGAAAGGTTCCCCAATGTGCACATAGAAATCACTCCCTCGAAAGTAAAAGAATGGGCAGGCGATGCAAAAAACCCCCCCCAAATTTAAAGAAAGTAGGGGGCCATTGTTACACTAAAAAAGGGGAAAAAACAATAAAATGTCCGGGGCCAAAACTGTTCCCAAAAGCCTCCCACCAAGCAAAAAGGGGGTTCCCAAAAAAAAACCCCCTTCTGCCTTCAAGAGGGGAGTGGACGATACCCAAAAACAGTTTCGGTCAGAGGGCTGTGGTTTCGTACGTTTGGGCAGGGGTTGCTGTCCCAAAAGTAACAGCCCCGGTTGATCAGGCCTTATTTTTCCGAAAAGGCCGGGCATGGACCCGGGGCCCCGGGGGGGGTTGATCCCCCGGGAAAAACCTCCCGGTAGAATCCCGGGGGGTAGGAACCCAGTCGTGTTTAGGAAAACCCACGTCTTTGTTTGGAAACCCCGTCTGTGGGTTTAAGAACCCCCGTCCCGTGTTGAAGAACCCACGTCTGGGGTTGAAAAAACCACGTCTGTGTTGAAGAACCCACGTCTGTGTTGAGGGGAAACCCCCGTCTGTGTTGAGGAAACCACGTCGTGTTGAATAACCCCCGTCTGTGTTGAGGAAAATTTACTCTGTGTTGAGGAACCCGCGTCTGTGTTGAGGAACCCCCGTCGCGTTTAAGAACCTACGTCTGTTTTTGAAGAAAACCCCCGTCTGTGTTGAAGGAAACCCCCGTCGGGGTTTTAAGAAACCCCCATTTTTGTGTTGAAGAACCCCCGTCCGGACTCAGTGGCATTTGTCAGTAAGGGGGGCACAGGGCCCTGAGCTGCTTTGGGGGTTGGTGGACGGTTTTCAAAGCATGGCTTGTTTGCAGTGTTTTTAAAAAATTTAGGTTTGGGGAGTTGAAGGAGGAGGTCTTTCTTCTCCGGGGAGATTAGGGGCTTTAAGGTCCACCTCAATGGGTCTGGGAGAGAGTGTGAGGTGGCTGGAGTTGTGGGGAATGAGGCTTCTAGCAGTGAGGTGCAGTCTGTCTCTCGCTGTGAGGAGGCTGTAGCTGGGGAGGTAGCAACGGCTACCAGCAGTGAGGTGCAGTCCAGCACCTGCTACAAGTGGCGAGTGGTTCACAGTAATGGAAGGCGCATCAGAGTAAGGAAAGTTAAGAGTGAAAAATCTGAAGGTAGGAAATCGCTTCTCTGTTCTTCAGGATGAATGTACTTCAGTGGCAGTGAAGGTAAGGGTACTACTGCCCCTGCTAATGGAGGTAAGCGCATTCTTGTGGTTGGTGACTCTCAGGTAAGATATATTGACCGTGCTTTTTGTAATAGGAATAAGAAGATGAGAGACAGAGTGTGCTTCCCTGGAGCTGGTGTTGGGGACATTGTCAACAGGCTGGATAATATCACGTCAGGTAATGGGAACAAGCCCATTATCTGTCTCAGTGCTGGTGGAAATGATATTGGGAAGGGTAGGAGAGAAGAGCTGCTAGATAAATACAGGTCAGCTATAGATTTCATTAAGTCTAAGGGAGGGATCCCAATCATATGTAGCATCTTGCCTAGAAGGAGAGTAGGAAATGAATGGTTGTCTAGGGCAATTGGTGTAAATTGCTGGCTAGACAGATACTGCAAGGAACTTGCAATCCCATTCATTGACAACTGGAACAACTTTTATGGCAAACATGATATGTATGCAAGGGATGGGGTACATCTCTCTGGGGCTGGGGTGGTAGCACTTGCAGACTCGATTGAGAAGGCCATTGGTGAAATGCCTATGATTTTAAACTGATGGAAGATAGAGGTATGGGTGTGTGTGGGAAACAAGCAGGTTGCAACACTTGGGTTGGAAACAGTAAATGTATAAAAGGCATTCAGCATGAAGTTATAAATAAAGACAATAGATCAGGTCAGCAAACAAAGGGGGACAGCAGAGGGCAGCAAGGGACTAGCTCCCTTAAGGTTTACTATACTAATAGCAGAGTGTAAGAAATAAGATAGATGAGCTAAGATTAATTGCAAGTGCAGGAAACATAGATATTATTGCTATAACAGAGACCTGGCTTAATCTGAAAAATAGAGAGATGCCCTCTGAATGTCACATACAAGGCTATAAATTATTCCACACTGACAGGGTCAACAGGAAAGGTGGTGGAGTAGCGATGTATGTCAGAGACAATTTAAATTGTTGTGTTAGACAAGATATTAAATTAGAAGCGTCAGCCACTGAATCTGTTTGGTTACAGCTTCTCGAGGGCCGAGAAAAACTAATTTTGGGTGTGATTTACAGGGCCCCAAATCTTGATAGGGAGTGCAGTAAACTTCTATGGGACGAAATTCGTAAGGCATCTAAGGAAATGTGTAGAATTTTTAACACATACTTCCTCTCAGTTTTTACACAGGAGGATACCAGCGATATTCCAGTAATGATAAATTATGTAGAAAAGGACGATAATAAACTGTGCACTATTAGGGTCACAAGTGACATGGTCCTTAGGCAAATAGATAAATTAAAACCTAACAAATCCCCAGGCCCTGATGAACTGTATGCAAGGGTTCTAAAGGAATGTAAAGAGGAGCTTAGCACACCTTTGGCTAATCTTTTCAACATATCACTACAAACTGGCATGGTGCCAGATAAGTGGAAAATGGCAAATGTGATACCTATTTTCAAAACAGGTGACAGGTCCTTAGCTTCGAATTATAGACCAATAAGCCTAACCTCCATAGTGGGAAAATTTATGGAATCAATAATTGCCGAGGCAGTTCGTAGCCACCTTGAAAAGCATAAATTAAATCAACGAATCTCAGCATGGTTTTACAAAGGGGCGTTCCTGCCTTACGAATTTATTAACTTTTTCACTAAGGTATTTGAGGAGGTAGATCATGGTAATGAATATGATATTGTGTATATGGACTTCAGTAAGGCTTTTGACAGGGTCCCACATCAAAGACTATTGAGGAAAATTAAAGCACATGGAATAGGAGGAGAAATTTTTTCCTGGATAGAGGCATGGTTGACAAATAGGCAGCAGAGAGTTTGCATAAATGGGGAGAAATCAGAGTGGGGAAGCTTCACGAGCGGTGTTCCACAGGGGGGTCAGTGTTGGGCCCCCTGCTGTTCACAATCTACATAAACGACATAGATGAGGGCATAAAGAGCGACATCGGCAAGTTTGCCGATGACACCAAAATAGGCCGTCGAATTCATTCTGACGAGGACATTCGAGCACTCCAGGAAGATTTGAATAGACTGATGCAGTGGTCGGAGAAGTGGCAGATGCAGTTTAATATAGACAAATGCAAAGTTCTAAATGTTGGACAGGACAATAACCATGCCACATATAAACTAAATAATGTAGATCTTAATATTACGGATTGCGAAAAAGATTTAGGAGTTCTGGTTAGCAGTAATCTGAAACCAAGACAACAGTGCATAAGTGTTCGCAATAAAGCTATAGAATCCTTGGCTTCATATCAAGAAGCATAAATAATAGGAGTCCTCAGGTTGTTCTTCAACTCTATACATCCTTGGTTAGGCCTCATTTAGATTATGCTGCACAGTTTTGGTCACCGTATTACAGAATGGATATAAATTCTCTGGAAAATGTACAAAGGAGGATGACAAAGTTGATCCCATGTATCAGAAACCTTCCCTATGAGGATAGACTAAGGGCCCTGAAACGGCACTCTCTAGAAACCCGTAGAATTTAGGGGGGATATGTTTTGGGGTTTGTATAAAGGGAAAGCCCGGAATAAAAAAAGGGGGGATGTAAATGTGTGCGGGAAAATTTTCTAGAATAGCCCGGCCTCGAAAGGAAATTGGTTTTAAGTTAAAAAATTTCAGTTTCGGGGAAGGGAATAGGAAAGTACGGGTTTTTGGTTTAGATTTTGGGGATGAGGGGAAAACAAACTCCCAAATACCCCTTATAGGGGCCCAGCAAACGTTTTTGTAGTTTTTTAAAAATAGGTTGGTTTAAAATACATGAGTAGATGTGGGTGGGTGTGGTTGACCTGTTTGTTGTGCTACCGGTGGGTTTTGGCCCTTTGTTCCTCCCTTAAGTCAATGTGACCTGACTGACTGGGTTGGGGTGCTTGGGCCTTAAAACCCGGGGGGAGACTTGGCCCTCCCTTTTCCCTGGGCCAGTGGGCCTTCGCATTGTTCCTTCGTTCTTTGTTCTTTTTCTTATGTTAAGGAACCCAGTCTTTTGGAGGAACCCACTTTCGTGTTGAAGAACCCACATCTGTGTTGAAAAACTCACGTCTGTTTTGAAAAACCCCAAAAGTCTTGTTGAAAAAAACCCACTTTCTGTTTTTAAAAAGAACCCAGTCTGGGGTTAAAAGAACCCACGTCTGGTTAAAGAATCCGTCTGTGTTGGGGAAAAACCATTTTCTTGTTGGGGGAAACCCCCACGTCTGTGTTGAAAAACCCCCACGTCTGCTTTTAAAGAACCCCGTCTTGTTGGAAAAAATCCAAATCATGTTGAAAAAACCCACGTCTGTTTTTGAAAAACCAAACGTCTGTGTTAAAAATAGAACCCCCCGTCTGTGTTGAAAAACCCCACTTTCTGTTTTTGAAGAATCCACGTCTGTGTTGAAAAACCCCACTTTCTGTTTTGGAAGCCCGGGGGTCTGTGTTGAAAAAACCCCAACGTCTGTGTGAACCCCCCACGTCGTGTTGAAAAACCCCACGTCTGTGTTAAAAGAACCCACGTCAGTTTTTGGGGGGAAACCCCCACGTCTGGGGGTTGAAGAACCCACGTCTGTGTTGAAAAAACCCCACGTCTTTTGTTGGGGAAACCCAAAGTTTTTGTTGGGGGAATTTCCGTCTGTGTTGGGGAAACCCACGGTGTGTTGAAAAAACTCAGGTTCTGTGTTGAGGAACCCACGTCGTGTTGAAGCCCCCTTTCTGTGTTGAGGAAACAATCTGGTTTGAAGAACCCAGTCTGTGTTGGGGAACCCGCTCTGTTTTGGGAAGAACCCAGTCTGGGGTTGAGGAAACCCCAAGTAAAGTGTTGGGGGAACCCCCACGTCTATGTTGGGGGAAACTCATGTCGTGTTGAGGAACCAGTCTGTTTTTGAAGAAACCCACGTCTGGTTGAAGAACCCGTCTGTGTTGGGGAAAACCACGTCTGTTTTTTAAAAGAACCCACGTTTGTTTTGAGTTTTGGAGGAACCCAGTCTGAAATTAAAGGCCCCCAAAGTCTGTGTTGGGGGAACCCACATCAGTTTTTGAGGCCCCCACGCCTGTGTTAAAGAACCCCTTTCCGTATTGAAGCCCCCAAGTTGTGTTGAGGAACCCCACATCAGTTTTTTGGGGGGGAAACCCCAGCCGGGTTTTAAAAACCCAGTCTGGCTGGGGAAAACCCCGTCTGTTTTGGGAAAAACCCCACGTCGGGTTTTGGGAACCCCACGTCTGGGGTGGGGAAAACCCCGTCTGTGTTGAAAAAACCCACGTCTGTTTTTAAAGAACGGTCTGGTTGAGGAACTCCGTCTGTGTTAAAAAAACCCAGGTCTGTGTTGAAGAACCACTTTTCTGTGTTGAAAAACCCCAAAGTCTGTTTTTTGAAGAACCCAAGTCGTTGTTGGGGAAAACCCACGTCTGTGATGAGGAACCCACGTCTGTGTTAAAAGGAAACCCCCCCGGGCCCTGTGTTGGGGAAACCTCACGTTGGTTGAAAAAACCCCACGTTTTGTGTTGAAGAACCCACGTCTGTTTTTGGAACCCACGTTGGGGTTAAAAGGAACCCAGTCGTGCTGAAAGAACCCAAGTCTGTGTTAAAGGGCCCCCAAGTCTGGTTGGGCCCGCACTTTCTGGGGTTTGGGGGGAACCCCGTCTGTGTTGAAAAAAACGCATTTCTGTGTTGGGAAAATCCCGTCTGTGTTGAGGAAGCCCCGCCTGGTTAAAGGGAACCCACTTTCTGGAGGGAAGAACCCACGCCCGGTGGAAAAACCCCCTCTTGTTGAAAAAACCCCCAAGTCTGTGTTAAAGGGAACCCTTTTCTGTGTTGAAAAACCCAACGTCTTTTTTGAAAACCCCCACGTCTGGTTGAAGACCCCCACGTTTTGTTTTGAGGAATTTCCCCCCGTCTGGTTGAGGAAGCCACCCCTGGGGGTTGAAGAACCCCCCGTCGTGTTGGGGGCCCGGAGTCTTTTTGGGAAAAACCCCCCACTTCTGGTTTGAAAAAATCCACGCCCTGTTTTTGAAAAAACCCCCGCTATGTTAAAGGGAACCCCCAACGTCTTTGTTGCAGAACAAAAATCTGTTTTTGAAGAACCCACGTTTGTGTTGGGGAAAACCCAGGTTGTGTGAAACGAGCCCACGTCTGTGTTGGGGGAATCCCGTCTGTTTTTGAGGCCCCCCTTTCTGTGTTGAAGAACCCGTCTGTGTTTGGGAAACCCCAAAGTCTGTATGAAGAACCCCCTTTCTGTGATGAAGACCCCCACGCGGGTGTTGAAAAACCCCCACGTCGTTTTGAAAAACCCCCAATTTCTGTGTTGAAGAAACCCACGTTGTTTTGGGGAAACCCCAAGCTGTGTTAAAGAACCCACGCCCCTGTGTTGAAGAACCCCATCGGGTTTTTGGGGAAACCCCGTTGTGTTAAAAGTCCCCCCCTTTGTTTTTGGAAGAACCCAGTCTGGGGGTTGAAGAACCCACGTCTGTTTTGGGAAGAATACGTCGTGTTGAAAAAACCCACGTTTTGTGTTGAAGAACCCCGTCTGTTTTGGAAAAACCCCAAAACGTCGGGTTTGAAAAAACCTACGTCTGTGTTGAAGAATCCACGTCGGGTTTTTGGGGGAAACCCCGTCTGTGTTGAAAAACCCACGTCTGTGTTAAAAACCCCAGTCTGTGTTGGGCCCCCCAAATTTTCTTTGTTGGGGGGAACTCAGTCTTTGTTGGGGGAACCCACGTGTTTTGTTGAGGAACTAGGTCTGTGTTGGGGAAACCCCTTTCTGTTTTGGGAAGCCCCCGTCTGTGTTGAGGAACCCCCGTCTGTGTTCAAAAACCCCCAGTCTGGTTGAGGAACCCACGTTGTGTTGAAGAACCCACGTCTGTGTTGGGCCCAAGTCAGTGTTGGGGGAAAACCCCGTTTGGTGTTGAGGAACTCTGTCTGTTTGGGGGAACCCCAGTCGTGTTGAAGAACCCCCGTCTGTTTTAAAGAACCCGTCTGTGTTGGGGAAAACCCACGTCTGTGTTGAAGAACCCAGTCTGTGTTGATTGTTGAGGAAATCCCCCGTCTGTATTGATCCCCCCCAAATTTCTGTGTTGGGGAACCCACATCAGTGTTGGGGAAACCCCCAGGCCTGGTTGAAAAACCCAAAGCCCTGTGCTGAAACCCACGTCGTATAGAAAAAGCCCAGGTCTGGGTTGAGGAAACCCCCCCGCCCTGTGTTGGGGAAACCCCAGTCTGTTTTGAAGAACCCAGTCTGTGTTAAAGAACCCAGTCTGTTTTTGAGGAACCACGTCTTTTTTGGGAAAAACCCCAGGTCTGTGTTGAAAAACCCCACTTTCGTGTTAAAGAACCCCCGTCTGTGTTGAAAAACCCCAAGCCCTGTTTTGAGGAACCCACGTCTGTGTGAGGCCCCCACGTTTTTGTTGAAAAAACCCCACGTCTGTGTTGGGGGAACCCCACGTCTGTGTAGAAAACCCACGTCTGTGTTGAAAAAACCCAGGGTTCTGTGTTTGGGAAAACCCACGTTGTGTTGAAAAACCCCACGCCCTTGTGTGAAAAACCCCCAAAGTCTGTGTTGAAAAACCCCCACGTCTGTGTTGAAAAACCCACGTCTGTGTTGAAGAACCAGTTTTTTGTTAAAAGAAACCCCCACGTCTGTTTTTGGAAAACCCAAGTCTGGTTGGGGAACGCCGTCTGTGCTGAGGAACCCAGGGTCTGTGTTAAAAGGAAACCCCCCGTCGTGTTGAGAACTCAGTCTGTGTTTAGGAACCCACCCCTTTGGGTTGAAGCCCCCCAAGTCTGTGTTTGGGAAACCCATTTGTTTTTGAAAAACCCCAGTTGTGTGATAAAAACCCCCGCTTTTTTTTGAAAAACCCTAGTCTGTGTTGAAAAAACCCCCGTCTGTGTTGAAGAACCCGTCGGGTTTTGGGGGAAAACGCGTCTGTGTTGAAAAAACCCACTTCTGTGTTGAAGAATCCAGGTCTGTTTTTGAAAAAAACCCAAACGTCTATTTTTGAAAAAACCCCCACGCCTGTGTTGCAGAACACACGTCTGTGTTGAAAAACCCCACGTTTTTGGGTTTGGGGAAACCCCACGTTGTGTTGAAAAAACCCACGTTGTGTTGAGGCTAAACGTCGTGTTGGGGAAACCCACGTCTGTTTTGAAGCCCCCACGTCTTTTTTGGGGGAAAACCCACGTCTGTATTAAAGAACCCACTTTCTTTGATGAAGAACCCACGTCTTTTTTAAAGAACCCACGTCTGTGTTGAAAAACCCCAAAGTCTGTGTTAAAGAACCCACGTCTGTGTTGAAAAACCCCCAAAGGTCTGGGTTAAAGAACCCAGTCGTGTTGAAGAACCCCCCGTCTGTGTTGGGGCCCCCGACGTCTTTGTTGAAAAACCCCAAATTCTGTGTTGAAGAAACCCCCCGGTCGTGTTAAAAGAAACCCACGTTTTGTTGAAAAAACCCACTTTCTGTGTTGCGGGAACACACGTTTTGTTGAAAAAACCCGTCTTTGTTAAGGAACCCACGTCTGTTTTGAAGAACCCACGCAGGTTGGGAAACCCCAGTTTTGTTTTGGGAAAAACCCCACATCTGTGTTTGAAGAACCCCACTTCTGTGTTAAAGGCCCCCCGGGCCCTGTGTTAAAGGGAAACCCCTCTGTGTTGGGGAAACCCCACGTCTGGGTTGAAGCCCCCGGGTCTGTTTTGAAGGAACCCATCTTTGTTGAAGAACCACGTCTGTGTTAAAGAATCCACGTCTGTGTTAAGAACCAGTCTGTGTTGAGGCCCCCAAACGTCTGGGGGTTTCCCTTCAACACAAGACTGTTTTGTTACTGGCAATGAAATTTATAACTACATTTATTTTGGGTCGCCCGGGTAAGCCAGCAGAAGGCCTGGGTTTAGATTATAAAATAACTCCAGGTAGGATCCCCATATGGTGGCCCCGCGTCAGGAAACCACTTGTTTGTTTTCCCTTTGGAGTTATCTGAAGAGGTTTCCCGGGGGTTTAAAGCCCCGCGGCCCGGTCTTTTTGCGAGGCCTCATTCGGTTTCCGGGACAAACCTTCCCAAAACCAACCCTTGTATTGGTGGATAAGCGCAATTTGTCAGTTTTTTTGAAAAAGTGTACATTTGTTTTTTAATAAAAGAACTTTTTCGGGGTTGATTTTTAAAGTATTATTGAAAAAGTATTCAATAAAAAGGATGATGTCCCATACAAAAATTAAAAATTCTTTTTTGATATGTGTAAAAATAATGTAAATTGGCTGAGGTTGTAAAGGGAATAAGATAATATAAGTTTGATTTTGTTTGTCACGGGGACTATTTTGTCTTATTTCCACGGGGACCCTTTAAAATTTTTTTCCCCCCAGGTGCGACCCACACCAGTCGCCAAACCCCCCGGGGGTCCCTACTTACATTTAGGTAAACAGGGACGCAGGGTGTAAAGAAAACCCCCGTTTTTCCCACTCCCCCGGTGATTTAAACCACGGACACGCAGTTTTGTGCCCGAAAGGGATTGTCGCCCCCCCAGGCTAGGGGGGGCCACCCAGTGTTAGTAATGAAAAATGAAAAGTAATTTACTGCAAAGGGAAAAAATACCAAAAAAAGGAAAAGGAAAAGGGGAAAACAGACCTGAAAGTGGGAAATTGCTTCTCTGGCCCTTTGGGAAAAGGGAATCGAGGGTTTGGGAGGAAGTAAAAAGGAAAGACTGCCCTCTTGTGGAGGCGTGCGGGGGAGGGGGGGCGGGAAAGGGGGGTTATTCATTTAGGGAGAAGGAAAGGGGGGAAAACCCGGGAAAGATAGAGGAGGCCCCGGGGAGGGATGGAAAAGGGTTTGGCACAAGAAAGTTTTTGGGGAAAGGGGGGGGTTTGGGGGACGGGGGGGGTGGGTGGGGAAAAGGGCTTGGGGGGGGAAAAAGGGAAAAAGGGAAAAAATTGAATTTGGGGTTGGTCTCACAAAATTTTTTGAAAAACCACAAAAATTTGGGGCCCATTGTAGGTAAATTGAATTTTACCACTGGGGGTTTACCCCGAAACTTACTATTTAGGACCACGGGATTTAAACCCCCTTTTTCGCTTCACTAAAACCAAATTGTAGGTATGTTTATAGAAAGGGATGTAGTTCCCACTAGCAACTTTTAAAAAGTAGTGTAGTTTCCACTGTAGGTATCCCGTGGTTACAATGTAGCTATATGTATTTACCATTGCGCTTCACTTTTTGCCCCTGTAGCTGCCATTTTGGTTACCACTATATTTTATACTGAAATTACTACTGTAGTCCCACGTATTTTACCACTATATTTAAACCAATGTGTTGCCATTTATAGTAGCCTATGTAGAAGATCCCAAGTCAATGATGATCCCTTTTAAACATTTTGTTCTCTCTAGGCTGGAAGGGTTTCCCATAAAAAATCCCCGCCCCAAAGGGGTGAAATTCCCGCCTGGGACAGTGTAAAGGAGACCCTTTTAAACTGCACGTTAAGTTTTTTAAAAGCCCCTTAACTACGGGGAAACGTTTGGGAAGCATTTGACTTGTCCTCTTTGGGAAAACGAAAGGAGAGGGATTTATCATATCTAATTTGGGAAAATCCTGAAAAGGAAAGGGTTTCCGAATGTGCACATAAAAAAACCCATTTCCTACAAAAAGTAAAAGACGGGGGCAGGCGATGAAAAAATACCCTTTTTTAAAAGTAGGGGGCGCCATTTTTTACCCAAAGGGAAAAAAACACCATAAGTGTGGGGGGCCCCAAAAAGGGTTCAACAGCCCCCCAAAAAGGCAAAAGGGGGAAAATTACCAAAAACCCCCCCGGGGTTTCCTTAAAGGAGAGAGCTGGACAGATGCCTAAAGTCAGGGGCCGGGATCACCCGGGGCCTTTTGGGGGTTTTCGTCCGTTGGACAGCTTTTTTGCGGCCAATAGTAACAGCCGGGTTTGTCGGCCCCTTTGATCCCCCGGGAAGGGCCCGGTCATGGCCCGGGCCGCGGGGGCTTTGTTTCCCCGGAAAAAACCCCCGGGTAGACCCGGGTTTGGTAGGAAAACCCATGTCTGTGTTGAAAAAACCCCGTCTGCTTTGAAAAACCCCACGTCTGTTTTGGAAAAACCCACGTCTGTTTTGAAAAACCCCACGTCTGGGGTTGAGGAACCCACGTCGGGTGTTGAAAAACCCCAAAGCCCTGTTTTGGGGAAAACCAAAGTCTGTGTTGGGGAAACCCACATCTGTTTTGGGGAACCCACGTTTTGTGTTAAAAGAACCCCCGCCCTTTTTTGAGGCCCCCCCGTCTGTTTTGGGAAAAACCCCACCCCTTTTCTTGGGGAACCCCACGTTTGTGTGAAAACCCCAGTCGGGTTGGAAAAACCCCAAAGTCTGTGTTTGAAAAACCCCACTTTCTGTGTTGAAGAACCCCGCTTTTGTTGGGAACCCTTCTGTGTTGAACCCCCTGTCTGTGCTGAAAAAAACCCCGTTGTGTTAAAGGGAACCCCAGTCTGTGTTAAAGAACCCAGGGTTGTGTTGAAAAACCCCCCCTCTGTGTTAAAGAACCCAGTCTTTTGTTGGGGAAAACCCCCGTCTGTGTTGAAGAACCCACGTCGTGTTGGGGGCCCCCCAGTCTGTGTTGAAAAACCCAAGTCTGTTTTTGGGAAAACCTACGTCTGGTTGGGGAAAACCCACATCTGTTTTGGGAACCCCAGCTGTGTTGAAAAACCCCCGTCTTTTTGGGGCCCCCCCCCCGTCTGGGGTTTGAAAAACCCCAGCCGGGTTTGGGGAAACCCCACGTTTGTGTTGAAAAAAAACCCAGTCTGTGTTGAAAACCCAAGTCTGTGTTGAAAAACCCCACGTCTGTGTTGAACCCCCACGTCTGGGTTGAGGAACCCACGTCTGTGTTGAAAAACCCCTTCGTCTGTGTTGGAACCCAGTCTGTGTTAAAAAACCCCACTTTCTGTTTTGGGAAGGGAACCCCCACGTCTGTGTTGAAGAACCCACCTTTTGTTTTGGGAAAAAAACCCCGTCTTTTTTGGGGGAACCCACGTCTTTGTTGAAAAACCCCACCCTGTGTTGAAAAAACCCAGTTGTGGGTTCCTAAACCCAAAAGCCCTCGTACTGTTCTGGTATGTAATTATAACTCCATTTTTTTGGGGTTGGACCGGTAACCCAGCAGGGGGCCCTCGGTCGATAAATAATAACTCCAGGTACGGATATCATATGATGGGACCCGGGGTCGGGAAAACCATTTGGGCCCTTGTTTTTTCCTGGAGTATATCTGAAGAGGATTGGGGGCCCAACGCCCCCGCTCCCCGGTCTGTGACGGGGCCCTCATCTTTTTCCTGAAAAAACCTTACCAAAATAACCTTGTTTGTGTGGAAAAGGGCCCCAATTTTGTCAGTTTTTTTAAAAAAGTGTTACTTTTTGTATTTAATAAAGAACGTTTCTGGTTGATTTTTAAAGTATTATTGATAAGTTTTCAAAAAAAAGGGTGATGTCCCTTACGAAATTAAAAATTCTTTTTGGGATATATGTACTAATAATAGTAAATTGGCTGCAGGTTGTGAAAAAAATAAGATAATAAAAGATAAAGATTTTGTTTGTCATCAAAGGGATTTTTTGTCTTTTTTCCCATGGGTCCTTAAATCTGCCCCCCCCGGGAAATGCGCCCCACCGTGACTAATCCCCAGGTCCCCCTACTTAGGTAGGTAAACCCGGGACAGCGGGTGTAAAGAAACACCCAGTGTTTCCATCTCCCGGGGTTTGAACCCGGACACCCCGTGGGGGGTTTTAAAATTGGGGCCCCCCAGGCTACGGGGGCCGCAGTGTTGTAATGAAAAAAAGAGAAGAAATTTTACTAAAAAGGGGAAAAGAAATACCAAACTAAGGAAGGTAAAAGGAAAACAGACCTAAAGGTGGGAAATTCCCCTTCTCTGGATTTAAAAGGGAATCGAGGGATGGGGGAAAGGGTCAGGGGAAAGACTGACCTCTTGTGGAGGCGTGCGAGAGGGAGGGTAGGCGGGGAGGGGGGTTATTCATGGAGGGAGAAGGAAAGTGGGGAACAGGTAGATAGAGGAGGACCAGAGGAAGGGATGGAAAGAGTGGCACAAGTAAGTTGTGGGAAGGATGGGAGTGGGCACGAGTGGGTGGGTGAGGAAGGGCATGGGAGGGACAGGGAAAAGACAAAATTGAACTTGTGTGAGTCTCACAGAATCTTGGACCACTAAAACTGCCACTGTAGGTACAACTGTAGTTACCACTGTGGGTACCACCGTACTTACTACTTTAGGGACCACTGGAGTTACAACTCTAGCTATCACTGACGTTACTATTGTAGGTACGTCTGTAGTAATGACTGTAGTTACCACTAGCAACCACTGTAGCTAGTGTAGTTTCCACTTTAGGTATCACTGTAGTTACAATGTAGCTACTACTGTAGTTACCATTGCAGCTATCACTGTAGGTACCACTGTAGCTGCCATTGTGGTTACCACTGTAGTTACCACTATATTTACTACTGTAATTACTACTGTAGCTGCCACTGTAGTTACCACTATATTTACCAATGTAGTTGCCACTATAGTAGCCACTATGTAGCTACCACTGTAGTTACACTATAGCTACTACTGTAGTTACCACTATAGACACCAGTATAGTTGCCACTGTAGTTAATACTAGCCACTACTATATTTACCATCTCTAGGTACCAGTTTAGTTACCAGTGTAGTTACTACTTATCACTGTAATTACCACTGTAGGTAGCATTGTGGTTATCACTGTGGTAGCACTGTGGTTACCACTGTAGCTACTACTCTATTTGCCAACGTAATTACCATTGTAGTTACCACTTTAGTTATCATTGTAATTACCACTGTAGTTACTACTCTAGGTACCAACATAATTACCATTGAAGTTACCACTTTAGGTATCACTATAATTACCACTGTAGCTGCCACTGTAGTTACCATTGCACTAACCACTGTAGTTACCCCTGTAATTACCACTGTAGTCGCCACTGTAGCTACCACTACCTAGGACAAAGCTTGGCAGCAATTAGTTATTAAGACAAAAAAGATTCTTTGATCCTGTATCCTAAGGGCATTCCAGTGAGAGAGTTCAACACTCGCTTGACCGTTCAGGCTCTGCTACGTATCAGCTCAGAGATCTAATTTCACGTTTAAGATTTTTGTGAAAGCTTCAACACACCTGGGAATTAACACTGTTGTTTGTACCAAGTCATCGTCCTCAGTCACAAGGAACCTTGGAATACTTACAGCAGATGTTGAAGTCCATGATGCAAACTGTCTACCTGGCCAGGTAGATGGTTAGTGAAAAAGCAGACGAATGGTAAACCAGGTCGATGTTTGGTGAACCAAGTAGATTTATCATGGAATAGGTAATTGTATAATGAACCTTGTAGATATATAATGTTCTACAACAGAGAACCAGGTTGATGTATAGTCAAACAAGTTGATGTATGGTCAACCAGGTTGATGTAGGATTAACCAGGTAGATGTTTGGTGAATGACAGAAGTACGTGGAACGAGTTAGAAGTGGTCAGCCACTAAGATCTTTAGATAAGAAGGCAGATGTACGATTAGCAACGCAGATGTACAACTAACAAGGCAGAGGTACAGTTAACAAAGCAGAGGTACAGTTAACTAGGCAGATGTACAGTTAACAAGGCAGAGGTACAGTTAACAAGGTAGATGTACAGTTAACAAGGCAGAGGTACAGTTAACAAGGCAGATGTACAGTTAACAAGGTAGATGCACAGTTAACAAGGCAGAGGTATAGTTAACAAGGCAGATGTACAGTTAACAAGGCAGAGGTACAGCTAAGGAGGTAGATGTATGGTAAGGCAGGTAGATGTATGGTAAGGCAGGTAGATGTATGGTAAGGCAGGTAGATGTATGGTAATGCAGGTAGATGTATGGTAAGGCAGGTAGATGTATGGTAAAGCAGGTAGATGTATGGTAAATCAGGTAGATGTATGGTAAGGCAGGTAGATGTATGGTAAGGCAGGTAGATGTATGGTAAGGCAGGTAGATGTATGTTAAGGCAGGTAGATGTATGGTAAGGCAGGTAGATGTATGGTAAGGCAGGTAGATGTATGGTAAGGCAGGTAGATGTATGGCAAGGTAGGTAGGTGTATGGTAAGGCAGGTAGATGTATGATAAGGCAGGTAGATGTATGATAAGGTATGTAGATGTATGGTAAGGCAGGTAGATGTATGGTAAAGCAGGTAGATGTATGGTAAGGCAGGTAGATGTATGGTAAAGCAGGTAGATGTATGGTAAGGCAGGTAGACGCAAAGGTAAGGGAGGTGATGTATGGTAAGGCAGGTAGATGTATGGTAAGGCAGGGAGATGTATGTAAGGCAGGGAGATGTGTGGTAAGGCAGGTAGATGTTGGTAAGGCAGGTATATGTTTTGGTAAAGCAGGTTGGGTGTATGATAAGGCAGGTAGATGCATGGTAAGGGGTGTTGAAGGGTAATGTTTAGCAGGTAGATTTTAGGTAGATAGCGAGGTAAGGGAGTAGATGCTTGGTAAGGCAGGTAATGTATGGTAAAGCAGGTAGAGTTGGTAAGGAGGTAGATGTATTAGGCAGGTAGATGATGGTAAAGCCGGTAGATGTATGGTAAAGCAGTAATGTATTTAAAGCAGGTAGATGTATGGTAAGGCAGGTAGATGTTATGGTAAGCCCGATAGATGTATGGTACAGCAGGTAGACGTATGTAAGGCAGGTAGATTTCATGGGAAGGCAGGTAGTGTATGGGAAGGCAGGTAGATGTATGGAAAGGCAGGTAGTTGTATGGTAAAGCAGGTAGATGTATGGTAAGGCAGGTAGAAAGCATGGTAGGGCAGGTAGATGTATGGTAATGCAGGTAATTTATGGTAAGGGAGGTAGATGTATGGTAAGGCAGGTAGATGTATGGTAAGGCAGGTAGATTTGGTAAGCAGGTAGATGATGTTAAAACAGGGGATTATGGTAAGGCGTAGATCATGGTAAGGCAGGTAAGTATGGTAAGGCAGGTAGATTATGGTAAAGCAGTAGATGTATGGTAAGGCAGGTAGATGCATGGTAAGGCAGGTAGATGTATGGTAAGGAGGTAATGTATGGTAAGGCAGTAGTTGTATGGTAAAGCAGGTAGATGTATGGTAAGCAGGTAGATGCATGGTAGGGCAGGTAATGATGGTAATGCAGGTTTGATGTATGGGAAGGCAGGTGATGTATGGTAAGGCAGGTAGATTTTATGGTAAGGCAGGTAGATTTATGGTAAGGAGTAGATTTTATGTTTAAAACAGGTAGATGTATGGTAGGCAGTAGATGCAGGTAAAGGGAGGTGATGATGGTAAGGCAGGTAGTATATGGTAAGCAGGTAGATGTATGGTAAAGCAGGTAGATGCATGGTAAGGGAGGTAGATGTATGGTTTAAAACAGGTAGATGTATGGTAAGGCAGTAGATGTATGTAAGGCAGGTAGATGTTGGTAAGGCAGGTAGATTTGGTAAAGCAGGTAATGTATGGTAAGGCAGGTAGGGTGATGGTAAGGCAGGTAGAATGTATGGTAAGGCAGGTAGATGTATGGTAAGGCAGGTAGATGTATGGTAAAGCAGTAGATGTAGGTAAGGTAGGTAGATGTATGGTAAGGGAGGTAGATGTATGGTAAAGCATGTAGATGTATGGTAAGTCGGGTAGATGTATGGTAAGGCAGGTAGATGTATGTTAAGGCAGGTAAGATAAGTAAGATAAGATAAGATTTCGTTCGGATTTTAACCCCGGAGGGTAGCCACCCGGGTAACCCAAGAAGTTAGTGCGTCATCGAGGACTGTCTAATTATTCATGGGTCTTAACTTGTCCCCAGGATGCGACCCACACCGTCGACTAAAACCCCGGTACCTATTGCTGCTAGGTGAACAGGACAAACAGGTAAGGAAACGTGTCGAATTTTTCCAAACCCCCCGGGAATCGAACCCGGGCCCTCCGTGGTGAAGCGGAGCTTTAGCCACCAGGCCACCAGTAGATTATGGTAAAGGCAGGTAGATGTGGTAAGGCAGGTAGATGTTATGGTACAGCAGGTGATGTATGGTAAGGCAGGAAAATGTAGTTAGGCAGGTAATGTATGGTAGGCAGGTGATGTATGGTAAGGCAGGTAGATGTATGGTAAAGCAGGTGATGTATGGTAAGCAGGTAATGTAGGTAGGCAGGTAGATGTATGTAAGGCAGGGTAGATGTATGGTAAAGCAGGTAGATGTATGGTAAGGGAGGTAGATGTATGGTAAGGCAGGTAGAGTATGGTAAGGCAGGTAGAAGTATGGCAAGGGAGGTAGATGTATGGTAAGGGAGGTAGATGTATGGTAAGGCAGGTAATGTATGGGAAAACAGGTAATGTATGGTAAAACAGGTAGATGTAGGTAAGGCAAGTAGATGTATGGTAAAGCAGGTAATGTTGGTAAAGCAGGTAGATGTATGGTAAGGCAGGTAGATGTATGGTAAGGCAGGTAAGTATGGTAAGGCAGGTAGATGTATGGTAAGGGAGGTAGATGTATGGTAAGGCAGGTAGATGTATGGTAAGGCAGGTAGATGTATGGTTAAAGGCAGGTAGATGTATGGCAAGGCAGGTAGATGCATGGTAAAGCAGGTGATGTATGGTAAGGAGTAGATGTATGGTAAAGCAGGTAGATGTATGGTAAAGCAGGTAGATGTATGGTAAGGCAAGTAGATGTAGGTAAAGCAGGTAGATGTATGGTAAAGCAGGTGAAAGTATGGTAAAGCAGGTAGATGTAATGGTAAAGCAGGTAGATGTATGGGAAGGCAGGTAGATGTATGGTAAAGCAGGAGATGTATGAAGCAGGGAGATTATGGTAAGGCAAGTAGATGTATGGTAAGCAGGTAGATGTATGGAAAGCAGGTAGATGTATGGTAAAGCAGGTAGATGTATGGTAAGAGGGAGATGTTGGTAGGAAGTAGATGTAGGGGAAAGCAGGTAGATGTAAGGTAAAGCAGGTAGATGTATGGTAAAGCAGGTAGATGTATGGTAAAGCAGGTAGATGTTGGTAAGGCAGGTAGATGTATGTAAAGCAGGTAGATGTATGGAAAGCAGGGAATGTATGGAAGGCAAGTAGATGTATGGTAAAGCAGGTAGATGTATGGTAAAGCAGGTAGATGTATGGTAAAGCAGGTAGATGTATGGTAAAGCAGGTAGATGTATGGTAAAGGGAGGTAGATGTAAAGGTAGGCAAGTAGATGTATGGTAAAGGGAGGTAGATGTATGGTTTAAAACAGGTAGATGTATGGTAAAGCAGGTAGATGTATGGTAAAGCAGGTAGATGTATGGTAAGGCAAGTAGATGTATGGTAAAGCAGGTAGATGTATGGTAAAGCAGGTAGATGTATGGTAAAGCAGGTAGATGTATGGTAAAGCAGGTAGATGTATGGTAAAGCAGGTAGATGTATGGTAAGGCAGGTAGATGTATGGTAATTCAGGTAGATGTATGGTAAGGCAGGTAGATGTATGGTAAAGCAGGTAGATGTATGGTAAAGCAGGTAGATGTATGGTAAAGCAGGTAGATGTATGGTAAGGCAAGTAGATGTATGGTAAAGCAGGTAGATGTATGGTAAAGCAGGTAGATGTATGGTAAGGCAGGTAGATGTATGGTAAAGCAGGTAGATGTATGGTAAAGCAGGTAGATGTATGGTAAAGAAGGTAGATGTATGGTAAGGCAAGTAGATGTATGGTAAAGCAGGTAGATGTATGGTAAAGCAGGTAGATGTATGGTAAGGCAGGTAGATGTTTCATGATGTAGATTAATCAAATATTTTACAAGACTTTGCAGGTACATACAGATTTGGAAAGTTTTTTCCTACCTTCGTAGCTGGCCTGAAAGCCTGGCTTCTCACTGACTGACCAGGCAGACTGTTGCTGCTAGTGGCCAGAACAGTCATCACAGCCTGTCTGATAAAGCAGCTGTAGTGGTTCAGTTTCGTCATGATAATTTCTATACTTTTCCTACAATATTTGTAGCATCTCCTGGTAGCAAACTGCCGAGTTGTCAACATGTAACGAAACTGACTCACGAAATCGTAATGACACGATTGCAAACAAACCATTCCCCGGCCGGGATTGAACCCGGGATTGAACAACGAATATTGATATAGTGCTCTCTCACTGTGCCACTTGTGTCCATACTTTTCACACTGGGTCTATTTGACACTTCCTATCATATCTCTAACTTCAGCACGTCGTTTTCGCAGGCCTTAGATTAGGGATCTGGCCTTCAAATATCTTCCTTATACTGCATACATTATCAAGTTTCTCTTTCTTTCCACTCCAGAGGGCACAGTCCATTTTTTTTTTACACAGGGTTTGACAAGGTTAAGGATCCCTAGCTTTATTGGCATGCTATTTATAGGTTAAGGATTCCTAACTTTATTGGTAAGCTAAGAGCTGTTACCTACATCAGCTCATTTGAAAGCATTTTTATTGTTATGAGACATACAAGTAGGGAACAGGATGAAATTGGAGCCATCTGTGGGCCAGCATTTATTTATATGTACTAATTTAGATGTTGTAGCTTGCATGTAGACGTTTAAATATGGTAATTTAGAAGTAGTAGTTTAGATGCAGTTTAGATGCTGAAGTTAAGATGCAAAGTTGCAGGTAGTAGTATTTATATAGTAGTTAAGATGTAGTAAGTTACAAGTTGTATTATATATGTAAGAGCTTAAATGTTGTAGTTTTAATGCTGTACTTTTGATGCAACAGTTTAGATATTTTAGTTTAAATGAAGCACTTAAGATGTAGAAGCTTAGATGTAGAAGCTTAGTTAGATATTCTACTTCAGATGTTGTAGCTAACTTGAGAGACCTAGGAGTGCTAAAGTCAGAGGATCTTATTTCCAAGGATAACCATATAATTATCATCACGTTAAGAGGGACATCTGTAGCTCTGTTACCAAACTGAATGAAGTAGGCTTTGTCAATGTTTAGAGTGAGTTTGTTAGTCCTCATTCAGGTAGATATTATCTGTAATTCGGTATTTACAGTATTGGCTACCATGACTGGGCTCGGGTGAGAGAAGACGTATGTAGTTTCATCTGCAAATAGTGTGAGTTTGAGTAGTTGCAATGCATTTGGTAGGTCATTTATGTATATGAGAAAGATAAGAGGGCCTAGGACACTTCCCTGTGGGACACCAACTCTAATTGGATGTGCAGAAGAGTTTGCCCCATTTGTGTACACATATTGGCTTCTGTTGCTGAGGTACGACTTTAGGTAGTTGAGGGAGTGCCCTCTCATACCATAGTGCGACAATTTTTTGTGGAGCAAGTCATGGTCAACTGTATCAAAAGCTTTACGTAAGTCAATGAAGATCCCCAGTGGGACTTCTTTTTTCTCTATTGCAGTGTATATATGTTCTAGCATGTGTATAATAGCATCATTAGTATTTTTATTAGGCCTGAACCCAAATTGACAAGGATTGAGTATGTTGTGGGAGATGACGTAGGGATAGATTCGCTTATGAATTAATTTTTCCAGGATTTTAGAGAGAGGGTGTAAGTTGGATATTGGCCTATAGTTATTCAAGTCTGTTTGGTCTCCTCCTTTATGGAGCGGGGTGACCCTTGCTATTTTGAGAACTGTAGGGAAGGTAGAGGATTCAATGGATTTGTTAAGGCATGTTGCAATGATTGGTGATAGTACTTGTGACACTCCTTTATATATAAAAGGTGGTAAGGTATTTAAATCTCCTGTCTTGTTTTTTAGTGTGTTGATAATAAGGGAGACTTCAGTAGGGTTAGTCGGAGCTAGGAACAGTGTGTTCGGGTAGTTGCCAGTGAGGTAGTCATTGGGTGGGGTATCTGAGCTTGGGATTTTATTGGCAAGTTTTTTTCCTATAGTGGAGAAGAAATTATTGAGTCTGTTTGCTGTTTCAGTTGGGGTTCACCTGGTTTTGTTAATTCAATTACGCTATTTCGTGATATCTTTTTTGTTCCTAGAATTTTTGATAGGGTTTTCCAGGTCTTTTTTATATCACCTCGTAAGTTGGATAATCTGTTCTCATAATACAGTTTTTAATCCTTCTTATCAGGCTGGTTAGGATTGACGAGTAACGTTTTGTTTGGTCTCTGGTCATGTGACCCATTTTGTACTGTTTTTCATATAGGTGTTTTGTATTTATGGATTTGAGGATGCTGGGTGTTAGCCAGGGACTGTTCGGTCTCTTTGCAGTCATCTGTTTAGTTTTTTAGGGCAGTGCTTGTTATAGAGGTACTGGGTCTTTTTTAGAAAATTATTAATGCATTCGTCAATATCTGTATAGATTTCTAGCTCAGTGTGCCAGTCAATGTTTGTCACTGCTGCTGTGAAGTTATTAATGGCTGCCTCATTGTGAAGTCTGAAGGTGACTTTAGTAGTGTCTTGGGGTAATTTGCTAAGATCTGTTATGAGGAAGTTAGGGTAGTGGTCTGTGGTATTATCTGTGATTATGCCTGATTTTAAAGGGGATATGGTGTTGGTCCAGATGTGGTCTAGTAGGGAAACACTAGTCTCTGTAACTCTTGTAGGTTTTGTTACTGTTGGTAGCAACATGCAGTTATTCAGTGTTTGTGAATTCAGTAACGTGTGGGTCCTGGTCTTTATATTGAAGTCACCTGAGAGTAGTAAGTGATCTTTGTTCACGCGTGCATCAGTTATCATACTTCCTAGGTTTTCACTAAAACGGCTAATGTTTGACTGTGGTACTCTGTAGATGTTTATCACTGTGAGAGGTTTTTGTAGGTATGTTCAACCCATCAGTAAAATGGGTACCTGGGTGTTAGTCGACTGGTGTGGGTCGCATCCTGGGACAAGGACCTAATTTTCCCGAAATGCTCAGCATAAGAAGCCGCTTTCTATATAGTAGTATGTCATTGATGTCACCTAGGACTGTATACCTTGTACATGTACTTGTAGTAAATAATAATAATATTATTATTATTATTTAACCAGCGACACCGACTTTAAACATTCCAGAAATTAAAATTTTGTTTGCCTGAACTAACATATGCAGTAAAGGTTCGGGTCCCACTTTTCCCCAGACCCTGCCTTGATGGGGATGGTTAGTGTAAAAGCAGAAATCCAACCCGGGGAAAAAAACATGTGTCGAAAAAGATTTTTCTTTTGGCTGCAGATGTGATAGTTTCATTGTTATGACCCTTGAAGGTGAGATCCTCCGACCCTTTTCAAACCCAAGTCCTTCACATTTTTTTTTTCGCTATTTTTGTGTGTTAGAATTTTTTTGCATACTCCGTTCTAGTGTTTTTTTCCTCTGTTTTCCATAAAGGGGGTAAAGGGAAAAAAATTTTCATTGAAAAGATTTGTTCTCCGTGACCCCTTGGAAAAAATTGGCTTACATTCCTTTAAAAAATTTATTCCTTGCTTTTCTTCGAGAACGAACTCTAAATTTTAAATCCCGTTCCTACAGCCGGCTTGGTGGTACCATCCTTTATGGTTCCAGCAATTTAAAAGGTGGTTTTATCCTAACCCCTAAGAGGCTGGGGACCACCCCCGCATAGGTTTTCTGACCCCAGATAACATCCCTTTTGGAAAGCTTTGACTGGTAGTGGGGACGGGGGTAGCTAAAATGTAGTTTTAAAACGATGTTGCAGTTTAGATGCTTAAATGGGAAATTCAGATAAAAGTAATTAAGTCAAGTTGCTAAGAAATTGGATTAAAAATGTTTTTTAGGTAGTAGTTGAGAGGTAGTCGGGATAGTGGTTGATATGTTACAGTTTAGAGGTAGTTGCTGAGACATTGAAGCAGAGATGTAGTTTAAAATTTTAGTAGATTAATGTAGATCGGATGCTTTTGATGTAGTAATTTAGATGCTGTAGTTTATATTCATTTTAGTTCAGATAAAGAAGTTTAATTGTAGTTTAGATGTAGTATGTAAGAAGTAGCTTAGATGTAGCTGAACGTTTGCTGGAGTTAACATGAGAAAGATTAATGTAGTAATTAAGATGTAGTACACTGTCGGTACAGTGACATGTTTGGTGTGTATAGTGATATGTATGGTGTGCACGGTGACATGTATGGTGTGCACAGTGACATGTATGGTGTACAGTGACATGTATTTTTGGTTACCGTGACATGTATGTGTGAGTGACAAAGGGTGCACAGTGACATGTATGGTGTGCAGTGAAATGTATGGTGTGTACAGTAACATGTATGGTGTTGCAGTGACATGTATGGTGTGTACAGTGACCTTATGGGGGTTGACAGTGACATGTATGGTGTGCCCGTGACATAATGGTGTGTACAGTGACATGTATGGTGTGCAGTGGGCATTATTGGTGTGTACAGTGACATGTATGGTGTGCATGACTGTATGGTGTGCACAGTGACATATGTGGTGTGTACAGTGACAGTATGGTGTGTACAGTGACATGTATGGTGTGTCAGTGGACATGTATGGTGGAAAAGTGACATGAAAGGTGTGCCCGTGACATGTATGGTGTGCACAGTGACATGTATGGTGTGCACAGTGACATGTATGGGGACAGACTTAGGTGTGACAGTGACATATATGGTGTGTACAGTGACATGTATGGTGTGTACAGTGACATGTATGGTGTGTACAGTGACATGTATGGTGTGTACAGTGACATGTATGGTGTGTCAGTGACATGTTGGTGGACATGACATGTGGGGTGCAGTGACATGTATGGTGGTACAGTGACATGTATGGTGGTGTACAGTGACATGTATGGTGTGTACAGTGACATGTATGGTGCGCAGTGACATGGTGCGCAGTGACATGTATGGTGTGCACAGTGACATGTATGGTGTGCAGTGACATGTATGGCATGCACAGTGACATATATGGTGTGCAGTGACATGTATGGTGTGCAGTGACATGTATGGTGTGTACAGTGACATGTATGGTATGTACAGTGACATGTATGGTGTGCAGTGACATGTATGGTGTATACAGTGACATGTATGTATACAGTGACATGTATGTATACAGTGACATGTATGTATACAGTGACATGTATGTATACAGTGACATGTATGGTGTGTACAGTGACATGTATGGTGTGTGCAGTGACATGTATGGGTGTGCAGTGACATGTATGGTGTGTACAGTGACATGTACGGTGTGTACAATATGTATTGTGTGCAAAGTGACATGTATGGTGTGCAGTGACATGTATGTTGTGTACAGTGACGTGTATAGTGTGCACAGTGACATGTATGGTTTGTACAGTGACATGTATGTTGTGCACAGAGCTCATATATGGTGTCAAGGAACACTGTTACTATCTGTACAGTGTTCATGTATGGTGCCAAGGAACACTACCACTGTACAGTGTATACAGTGTTCATGTATGTAGTCAAGGAACACTACCACTATATAGTGTATACAGTGTTCATGTATGGTGTCAAGAAACACTAACACTGTACAGTGTATACAGTGTTCATGTATGGTGTCAAGGAACACTAACACTGTACAGTGTATACAGTGTTCATGTATGGTGACAAGGAACACTAACACTGTACAGTGTTCATGTATGGTATCAAGGAACACTACCACTTTATAGTGTATAGTGTTCATGTATGTTGTCAAGGAACACTAACACTGTACAGTGTATGCAGTGTTCATGTATGGTGTCAAGGAACACTACCACTGTACAATGTATATAGTGTTCATGTATGGTGTCAAGGAACACTAACACTGTACAGTGTATATAGTGTTCATGTATGGTGTCAAGGAACACTAACACTGTACAGTGTATACAGTGCTCATGTATGGTGTCAAGGAACTCTACCACTTGTTTATAGTGTTCATGTATGGTGTCAAGGAACACTACCACTGTACAGTGTATATAGTGTTCATGTATGGTGTCAAAGAACACTTCCACGGCCTGTGCAGTGTATAGAGTGAGTGTTCATGTATGGTGTTAGGGAACATTCTACCACTGCCTGCACAGTACATAGAGTTATGTATGGTGTCAAGGGACCACTACTACTGGCTGTACAATGCATAACAAAGAGGAATTTAAGGGATTATACGGTGGCCCGTGGCCTGGTGGCTAAAGTTCTCACTTCAGACGGCGAGGGTCCGGGTTCGATTCCCGGCGAAGGTAGTCTATGTTCACCCATCAGTGAAATGGGTACCTGGGTGTTAGTCGACTGGTGTGGGTCGCATCCTGCGACAAAACTGACCTAATTTGCCCTAAATGCTCAGCATAACAAGCGGCTTTCTATATAGTAGTATGTCATTGATGTCAGCTAGGACTGTATACCTTGTACATGTAGTAAATAAAGGTATGATTATTATTATAATTCTAAGTAGGTAGAATCAGTATCGTAAAGGGTTCTTAAATGGAGATATCGAGGGTTGAAGGTAGACACACTTGTTGGATGGTAACATATATATTGTCAGACTGTGATGATGAATGTGGAGCCCAGCCTCTGCCTGTCTTTGCCTGTAGGTCTACGCCGACTGAGAGGGAGGCAGAGGTACGAGCCTACACATGCGCATCCCGTGACGTCACACAAATTCCCGGGCCCCTACAAGGGATCTCGTATCTAAAGCACATGGACGATACAATATGCTGTGCTATAAAAACACAGGGATCACAACTATGCTGACACTCGGTCATGTTACGTATGTTGTCTCAACATACACTACTATCAATAGGCTGAACAGGCAGGCAGTTCTGGCTGATTCTATACAATAAACAAATTCATATATAACTTAGAACTAATGGAGGGTTTTTCATAATGGATTTTTTGTAATGGGTGTTAAACGTATCATTACAAACAAAAAAAACAAATAAATTATACAAAAATGGATGGAATTGATCGATCGATCTGTATTCAAGCACTCTACGGATTCGAGGAAGAATAAATATAATTTTAATAAGGTGAAATAACAGCAAAAGATCTGGTGCACTCAGACTATTACTGTCAAATTCTCAGAATAGGGAGGGAACGTGAATACGAAAAAAAAAAAAATTTGAAAAACTAATCAGTTAATAACAAACATTTTGACAATTTATTTCATCTCGGACATCAAAGTTATACAGACTATGTACTTTTTAAACCCAATTCTGCGGGGGTGGGGTTTTAAACATATGCAGAATGGTTATCATCTCTGGGAGGATCGAATTCCTCTGCAATGGTTAACACATGCCTTGACTGAGGGAGATCTAAAACAAGTATCTACAAAAGAACTTGGGGGTTTTCCCTCATTACTTGTCGAGTATGCAAGAGTAATGACATTCAGGTTGGTTATATGACTGAGTATCTGAGGTAGAGGGACAGAGTCAAGAGGATTTTCAGCATCTGTCATATTAGTCTGGGTAGCAATATCCTCAACTCGCATACTAATTCATATGATCAAATGCGATTCTTTGTACTTACCAGTACAAATTTTTCTCTAACCTTATACTTATTTCCAGAGATTTTGTTCTAAAACCCTCGATAAGGTCCGACAAACTTTTGATCGACCTTAGCATTTGGGATGTTTTTTTGAAATTTGTCAGCATTACTCTTGAACCTACTTTGACTTTTGACAGCTTAGCAGGGGCATTAGTTACTCTAGTAAATTCTGCTGTGATTTATAAAGTGTTTAAACGGATTCTTCTAAAAACACTCTGAGCCATGCTGGACGAGTTGCTTACGAAATCATCAGGGTTGTAATTAGGTTTCGGAGTGTCATATAACAACTCATAGGGTAAACACTTATCTAAAACCATACAATTGCTAATGTGGAGTATCACCTAGGGAAGCATTGTAAGCAGAATTATATGGCACACTGGACATCTGGTATGACTTTCATCCCAAGTTTCACTATTGGGGTTGATAGTGGCTCTCAGGACATAAAGTACTTTCTTATTGGTTCTTTCGGCTAACCCCATTGCTGGCAGGATGATGAGGAACATGGTGGATTTTGAGATCTTGATAAAGTACACAAATTTTCAAGAATCTCATTACAGAATTCACCTCCATTATCTGTTACTAAGGACTTTGGAGTGGGATGAATGCAGATAATGCGTTCTTAAACACTTTAGCTACTGTCTCTGCAGTCTTATCTGCAATAGGAACTAACTCACAATATCTGGTGAAATGGTCTACCATAACACACAGAGTTTGTTTCCTTTGGGGGGAACATTTAAAATGGTTAACAAATCAAGGGCAACTCTTTCCCATGGTTCGCTAGTGGTTGGGGACACTTGGATTGGATTAGGACCATTGACATTTCCTTTATGTTGCATTTCAGACACTACATTTCTTAACATACCCGGAAATGTCAGTTGCCATACGTGGCCAAAAGTATTTCTCTGGGTTTTTTCACAAACGATCCATACCAGGGTGTGCAACACCTGGTGCATCAATGAACTAGCTGTAGAGCTACGTTCACTAGTGACTGTGGAATTACTAACTGGTAAACTCTTCTGCTTGGAGTACCCAAATCGGCTGTTCGATACATAATTCTTGGCTCATTACAAAGTCACTAATGGGTGCTGGGGGCTTCACAGTAAGAATAAGATCTTTCCCGAGCAGGAATCAAATCACACCAGACCACAAGGGATCTGTTCTTTGGGCAGTTTTGACATCCTCGACAGTAAATGGAGGATCTGCATAACTACACTAATGTGCGCGATAAAGCATCTGCGACTACATTCGACTTGCCAGGGAAATGTTCAAAAGTGGGACTGAACTCTTGGATAGTCAAGGTCCATCTGGCTAACCTTCCAGTAGGCTGTTTGTTCTGGAATAAAAGTATTAGTGGCGCATGGTCTGTCAAGACATGAACAGGGTACTGGTAAATAATGTCCCCGGAAGTGCTTTAAAGACCATACTATTGCTAAAGCTTCTTTTCTCCGTTACTGTATAATTACGTTCAGCCTTCGTAAGGACTCGGCTAGCAAATGCAATGAGTTGTACTTGCCATCAGTCTTCTGAGCTAGTACGGCACCTATCCAATTGAACTAGCATCAGTTGTCAGATAGAAGGGCTTAGAAAAATCTGAAAATTTCAAAATTTGAGCAGATGTTAGCTTTTCTTTAGAGTTTGGAATGCTGTTTCTTGACGGAAGGTCCAAACAAAAGGAGCATCTTTCTTAAGCAACTCAGTTAGAAGAGCAGCTATGGAAAAAAATTGGCAATGAAAGATCTATAAAAACCTGCTAAGCCCACAAAGGATCTACGCATCAGCAGTTTTGGGAGTTGGGAAAAATTTTGTACTGCAGTTACTTTACTTTGGTCAGTTGTAACCCCTCTAGGAGTGACTACGTGACCAAGAAACTTAATTTCTGATCTGAAAAAAATTGACATTTAGACAGTTTGATCTTTAAATTGGCTTCTTCAAGCTTACCAAGTACTACATCAAGTCTTTTGAAGTGTGTATCCACGTCTTTTAGAATGACGATTACGTCATCTAAGTACACCATAAGTGCAATTACCAATGAGACCCTCTAAAGATATTAGTCATGAGCCTTGAGAACGTGATAGGGGGAGATCGTAATCCAAACGCCATACGGAGGAAGTGATAATGACCTGTAGGAGTGGAGAATGCAGTTAGCTCTTGGCTGTCCTCGTGAAGAGGGACTTGCCAAAACCCTTGCAACAAGTCCAGGGTCGAGAAGGAAATTTGTTATCTCCGATATTGCGTAAAAGGTCACCTAGTACAGAAGTGGGAAGCGATCTGGAAAGGTTTTCGCATTTAACTTCCTAAAGTCAATCACCGGGCGCCAAGTGCAGTCCTTCTTAGGCACTAGGGTCAAGGGCGCATTCCAGGGTGAATTGCTAGGGGCAATAACTCCATCATCAAGCATTTATTGATAATTCTTCTGCGACAGCAACTTGGAATGAGGCATTCTGTACGCAGGTATGTAGATGTCTAGTACCAGTTCAAGTGGAATACGATGGGACAATAAGTTCGTTAAACCCATCTTCTCACCTGGGAAGGCAATGGCTTTACGACGTTTGTTCAGCAGAGCAACAAACGCTTGACTTCATCTGGGAAGTCAGTGGGGGCTAAGTCTTTCTCCTCAACTGGTGAAACAGATTGAATCCGGTGAAGTGGGTGAAGTCTCCCCGGTAGAAAAAGCACCGACCCACTCGTCAGGTGACAACTCATCCTCTACCGAACAGGTAAGGAATAGTGAACAAGGTCAACAAGATTGGTATTTGCTCTGAGACGAACACTGTGACCCGAAGTGTTAGCTAGGAAGAAATAGATCTTACTATCTCTTACAACAGTAAGGATGGTCAACAAATAGACCTTTTACTTTTCAGGAATCACTGTCAACTAGGATGTTTTTCACCATCTGGAAAACTAGGAACAACAACAGACACTCTAGTGAGAGCACTAAACCGCAACAGAGACATCTTTCTGCCCGATGGCATGTGACATTAACAAGAGATGGCATTACTAGTTTCAAGTAATCGTTTTCTGACAGAGCAACCCCCGTGGGGAAACTACTACTCGAATAGCATCATTCAGGGATAGGTTG
>NC_069450.1:2669934-2684192 GCF_026875155.1 Cherax quadricarinatus | reverse complement strand
TTTAAAAAAGATATCATATTGTAAGTCGGGGTTTAATTAAGAAGTTTTTTAAAAATGGTAATTAAGAGCTGTGACGAGTATGAGTGAGGGACGTGACCCAATGGTGAGTGACTGTGACGAAGGGGTAAATGAGGGACGCGATGAGTGATGATTAAGGGACGTGACGAGTGAGAGTGGGGGACTGTGACGGTTGAGTGGGAACTGTGCGAGGATGATGGGGAACGTGAATGAAGAGGAGGGACGTGACGAGTGTGATGACGGACTTGACGATGATGAGTGAGGGACTGTGACGAGTGATTTGAAGGGACTGTGACATGTGAGTGGGGACTGGAGAGTGATGAGTGAGGGACTGACGAGGTCATTTCGGCTGTCTGGGTCACATACACCCCCCATCAACACTCCCGGGGGCCCGGGGTTTTTTTCCCTTGACCAAGCGACTACTCTCCTCTCTCTATTAATCTCTCTCTTAGGATTTATTTACCGTCTCTCTCAGGGGTAGTTCCCTCATTCCTTTCTCACACAAAACTGCTTCTTTTCCCCCCTGAACACCCGTAATTAAGAACCTCGCAATTTCCCTTAAATGTACACATCCTCATTTTTCATTCCCTGATACGTCTACCGTGCATCCTGTGTTTGTGTAGCGAACCAAGACAAAAAAGGGAGAATTGGCTATCCCTTTTACCCAAAATGCACCGAGCACTGCTTGATGATTTGGGTGATCGAGTCTATTGAAACAAAGGGAAAAAACCCTTCCTCCCCCCAGCTTCCCCTTCCCCCCCAGTTTTCATCTTCCCTCGCAGTTTCCTCTCCCTCTCTCAACCTACCCTTCCTCCTCAGCTTCCCCTTTTTTCTCTCCCAGCTTCATCCTCCCTCCCAGCTTCCCCTTTTCCCCAGTTTCACTCACCTCTCTCAACCTACTCTTCCTCTCCACCTCCCCCTTTTCCACTTCCCTTTTCCCCTTCCCCTCCCCATTTCACCCTTTTCCTCCCAGTTTCACTCTTCCTCTTCAGCTTCACCGCCCTCTCCAATTCACCCTTCCCTCTCTAGTTTCCTTTTCCTCCCCCCGCTCATCTGTTCTTCCTCTCAGCTTCACTCCCCTCTCTCAATCCCGTCTTCAACCCCAACCCAGCTCACGTTCCGGGTTTTCCCTTACCCCTAAATTTTTCCTTCCCCCGGTTCACCCTTCATCTTCAGCTCACATTCCTCATTCATCCCAGTTCACTCTCTCTCCCCTAATTTTCTCTGTTCACCTTCTCTCCCCCCCTCTTTTCCAGCACCCCTCTCCCCCCTCTCTTCTCTCTCTCTTCTCTCTCCCAGTTCCCCCCTCCCCCTCTCTTTTCCCATTTTTTTTTTTTTTTTTTTTTTTTTTTTTTTTACAAGGGTTTTTGAAAAGGTTAAGGACCCCTAGCTTATTGACACCCTTTTTACGGGTTTAAAGGTTTCCCCTAACTTTTTTTGGGCAACCCTAAGAGCTTTTACCTACATCAGCTCATTTGAAACATTTTTGTTATGGGACATTAAAGGGTGGGGAACAGGCAAAAGTTGGAGCCATCTGGGGGGGCCAGCATTTTCATTTGATCAATGACGTTATCTCTTTGACATCATTATGTGTACAAAATGTTTTCCCCATACCGGTACCCGGGTATGTATGATCTCAGAGGGGAGTGATTTTTCTGGAGAGGGGACCCCCGGGAGTAAAAGTTCCCTGCTTTCGGGCCCGTCTTGGGGCCCTTTAAAAGCTTGTTTCACCCCTGTCCTCGAAGTGGATCCAAGTGGGGTTTTTTTGAAAATTTTGGGCCCTTTGGGAATAACTTTTAAGGCCACCCAATCCCCCTATGTTAAAGGGGCTCTGCTGAAATGACGATCTATCCAGGATGGGTCCAGGCGAGAGATGAGACGTCTTGTTTGGGTTCTTACTCTGTCAAGCAGTCGCAGAGAGGGGGGGGCCCGGGGGCCCAAACCCAAAGAAAGTGGAGCATATCAAGGTGGGGGAGCGTATTTGGGGGCCCTCGTACGGGGTCTTGAAACCCCCTACTGTCAAGCGTGCGAGAAAAGGCAAAAGTGCTGTAAGCTTCCGGGCCCTCCCTTGTTTGCAAATTTCCCAACATGGTTTTCATGGTTGGGTTTTGGGTTAAAATTTTCACCCCAAAGGATATCAAAATTCCCTCCCCCCAGGGGAAAAAACATGTCCCATTATCCTTTTTAAACGCCGCCCAACCCATTCCCCTTCATGGTGCTAGGACGCCCCTTAAATTTGCTTTTTTTTCAGGGTTGCCAAATGTTACTTCCCAATCTATTTCCCCAAGCTGATTGGGCTCTCACCCTGGGTTGGGGGGGTGCTTGGGACCCCGCGGGAAAAAAACCCTTTTTTGGGAAATTGAATGTCAGGTTTTACAGTGTCTGATATGCATGTGTTTCTGGGATGAGATGAAGAAGGTCGTTGAAGTGGGGACATTCAAAACCCAGTGGCCCCACCCACCTTCCTTGTGGAAGGGCTTCCCCCAATAGGAGGGCCTTGCTGATTCCTTCCATTGGGAAACTCACTTAGAGACTACCATGAATTTAACCCACTGAGGAGCCCATAGCTTTAGAGCCGGGAATTTTCCCAGTGTTTGGGGAAAGTTTTCCCCCTAAGGGGCCCCGGGGTTCCCCCCACCCGGTCAAAAAGCGCCTGCAATGTCCAGTGCTACCACCAGTGACTTTGGATTATCCTTTTGGAGGGGTGAATTTAGGGGAGGGGTTTTTTAACAACAGATCGCACCCCAGAGTAACCTTTCCTGAACCCTATTGAGGGTCACAAATTTGTGGTGGTATTTCAAAAAATTTCTGTCATTTGTCTTGAGATTTTGTCTCGGATTTACCAGTGTTTGACGGGGAGGGACACTGGTTTTTAGTTGTTGATTTTGCCTGCCCCTTTTTTTTGTGAACGGGGGGACTCCCATTTCCCCTCTTTCCATGGAGGGGCCCCCTTCCCCCACTGTCTGGCAGTCCCTGAAAGTTTGCGGTTAGGGTGTCCCTAGTGGTCGCACATTTCTAAAACAACCCTTGGGGGCCCTTCAACTTGCGGGGCCCCACAGCCTCTCCTCCCTTTTTTCTTCTCCCCCTCTTCTCCTTCCTTTTTCTCTCTCTCGCTTCCTTTCTCTCTCCCCCCCCCCCCCCCCTCCCTTTTTAGTTGTTTAAGGGGGTTTCTGGGGGGCCCCTGTTTTAGGCCCAGCCATTTACAGGAAGGGTTCCAACTTTTGGCGTCAGCTTTACCTCCCGGGCTTTTTTTCCCATTTTTTTTTTTTTTAAACAAAAGGGTTTTAAACAAGGGTTCCTTTTGGGGGAGCCATTTTCAGTTCCCTTTTTTCCATGCCCTTTTCTGTAATTTTCAACTCACACCTTTATAAGCCATTTATGAGGGCGGGAAAGGGTAACCGGGTTTTAAATTGGTTTTTTTCCCCTTTTTGGGAAGTTTCAGTTTTCCCTAACCCAAGGTTTATTTAAAAAACCCCTTTTTATTTTTAAAAGGAAACCCCCCTTGGGAAAACCGTAAAATTGGACCTTCCGGTTGGGCCGGGCCCAATTTTCTTTTTTCCTGCTTTAACTCGAATAAACACAAAAATTTTTAAAAAAGGGGGCATTTAATTTGGAGTTTTGGGGCCCTTAATAATTTTCAAAGTATTTTCTGGGAATACCCCAAAGTTGTTTTTTTCTGCCCGTTTTTTTGGAAAAAATTTTCCGGGGTTTTCATGGCCCATTTTGGGGGCTCATTTTCCCCCAAAACCCCCCCCCCCCCCCCCCCCCCCCCCCGGTACCACCTTGGGCCAACATCACCCCCCCAGCCCCCCCCTTTCCTTTTTTTTAACTAAATTTTAAAGGCCCCCCCTTTTCCCCCTTTTTCTCTTTTAAATGATAGACTTCCAGGGGCCCAGGGAGTAAAAAGATTGCTTTTTGTGTTTCCCCCTTTGTAAGCAGTGGCATAGAGGGGGGGAGGAAAATTGGAAGTGGGGGGAATAAAAAAATTAGAGAGATACTTGGGGCCTGCCTCATAATTTGCAACCAGGATTAAAAATGCGCCGGCAAATGGAAATTCCTTTAACTGCCTTTTTTCAAAAAAACGGGGTTTTAATGGGTCTTTTTAGTCTTTTTCCCCCAAGGAAATTCCCCCCCTCCCCCGGGGCCCCCAACACCCCCTTTCTCCCTACTCCCCCCCTATTAAGGGAGGCCCCCATTTTTTTAACGTTGAAAAGGGGTTACGATTTTTTCCCCCAAACGGATTGCCTTATTGGTGATACTGAGGGAGCCTTGAGGTGGCTTTTTTTGGATGGGGAATGTTAGTGCAGTGTTCAAAATAGAGGGGTTTAGTGTAAAAAGGCATTGATAACTTCCACGAACCCCCAAAACCTTCCGGGAACATTTCCCCCCTATTTCTGCTGACCCCGTTCTTAGAAAAAACCCCGGCCAACACAAGGAAACCCTGTTCAAGCCTTTAAAAAGACCCTAAACCAGGGCCCCCCCCGGGGGCCCGGGTGCCACCCCCGGGTTTCCAAAAAGCACCAGCAAGGGTCCAGTGCTACCACACGGGCTGACTTTGGATTCATCCAGGGGATGGTCCCCTTTGTGGAGAGGTTTTAACAACAGATCAGCAGCAGGAAACCTTTTTTGGGAAGCCATATTGACGACCCAAAAAAGGGAGTAAATGGTGTCAAAAAACTTGAAAATTTTGTTTTGAGATTATTGTCTAAAGGGGATCTTGAAAGTGATCGACAGCAGGGGACACTGGTCGGGAATTGGGGATTTGTGCTCTGCTCTTCTTTTTGTGAACAGGGACTGCATATCCCTCTTTCCACAGAGAAGGCCATTTACACTGTACTAGGCAGTGCTAAAAGATGCGAGCTGAGGTGCTCCCTAGCTGGTCTGCCATCTTCTCACCCAATCTTGGGCTCAATTTGGGTCGGGGCCCCACAGCCTTTTCTTGGTCAAGTGATTTAAAAAGGGGAAAATGCCCCTCCTCCTGCCTTATTGTAAACCCCCTGGCAAATTTTTGGGGGGCCCCAGTTCTTGCCCGCTGCCCAAAGGGGGGTCCCCTTGGGTGGTCAGGGAAAATTGTATTTTGGTAGCCCAAAATGTTTGGCAAAGAGGCCCCCCTTTTCTTTGACTTTCTAGTAGAGGTGGTCCCATCCCGTCGATTTAGAGGGGAAAAGAGTTCATTTAGGAATAACCTTGTTGTCCCTTTACCAGGGAAAGAAAAGGTTTTGGGCCTTTCTTACCGATGCTAGCCTTTTTTTTTGTTCCCCCCCCCCCCCCCCCCCTCCTATTTAAAAAAATGGCCCCCTTTTTTAAAGTCACCCAGGGGGCCTTTAAAGGTTTTCCTGGCAAATTTTTTGTTATTGGTGGTAGGATGTCTCTTTAAAACCCTTTGCCATGCCTTTTTTACTTGGCAGTAGCAGGGCCTTCTACAAAGGGAAAAACCCCAAAACCCAAAGGTGATCTGTAGGGTTCGTCAAAAATTTGCCCCGGGAGGAATGAGTTCTTGTTGTAGATTTAAAAGTGTAGAGAAAAGGCCCTCTCGATCGGTGGGTGGCGAACCCCCAGAACAAAAGGGTGGGCCCCAATTTTTCCCCTTTCCCATAACCAGGGTTTTGCGTTTTGGACTCCTCACCCCTTTTTTCTGTTGGGTTTTTAAGTGTCGTAAAAATAGGGCCCTTTTGGTCAGATGACCCAAAAAAGGGACCGGGAAAGGGTTGACAAATGCTATCCTTCTCCAGATCATCATGGGTCAAAGGGAAAGGGGCCCGAATTTTAGTTTTGGAAATCAAAAAGTTTATGTAAATACTGCCAAAAAGGCCCTTTAAAGTTCCCCTGTTTTAAAAAGGTGTTGGTTTTAGGTCACCCAAAAATAAAGATATGTTGCAGGGTTTTGTTGTAGCAGAAGGGGGGGTCCAAATTTTTTCCCTTAGGGAAGTTGATGGGGTCTGGGATGTTGCCAATGAGGTCTGTACATTGCCCCCTGCTAGTTCAGAGGTATAGTGTTTATGCTGCTTGAAGAACATCATTTCAAGTGGGGTAGGGATGGCCCAAAATCAAAGGTTTTTCGGGCCCAAAACTTTTAGGGGAATCACACAGAAAAAACCCCTCCTTTTCCCCGCCTGCTTTTCATCCATGGGTGTAGCCAGCAAATTTTTTCCCAAAATTTTTTTGGAAATCCCGTTTTTAAAAAAGTTTCGACAACAAACCCTTTTATGTGGGACGTGAAATGTTTTCAAAAAATGTGTGGGGAGTCTCCCAAAATTAGTAAAAGAAACCTCTAATGTTGGCCGAAAGGATGTGATAGACTGGCTCCCCATGTGTGGTTAGCCCTTAGTTTGGGGGGTGTGTGTAAGGCACGTAGGTGAAGCCCTTGAGAGAGGTAGGGTACTGAGGCCCCTGCCGGAATGGAGGTCTGTGGGCTTGTATAAGGCACAATGCCACCTGCTGAGCTGAGATAGGAGTAGCTGAGTGGGTGACGTGTGAATGTGTTCACCAATTCAGAGATCCTGCTGGTTTGTTCCAAGAATAGGTCTCTAAACAGGTGGTCCTGTCTGTCAAGTTCCTTTTTCTTCCGACACTGGTCCTCCTGATGTCCTTTCTTGGAGCAGTAATTGCACCTGGTATCTTGCAATCAGTTGTTGGTGGTGTGCCCCTTCCGGTGACAGCGAGAGCACTGTGTAGGTACCTGGGAGGGTGCACTATTATTTGTTGCACCTCCTGTGTTTTGCTGATTTGTCAGGAAGTTCTGCCGCTGGGACTGTGTTGGTGGAGGGTGAGGCGGCTGTAGATGTTTTCCTCCTCCATGCCCTCTACCACGTCCTCTACCACGCCCCTGTGTAGTTGTGACAGATGTGTCCCTGCTGTTCGTACTTTGGCGCAGTAGGTGTTCAGGTGCAGTGATAATTCCCAGATTATTAACTGCACCAATCTCTGGTGGAGAAAAGCCTGACTCAGTACTTGCCGATGAAGCACTCCTGTCAGATATTGGAATAGTGTTAGAACGTGTCCTGACAAATGTAGGATCAGAGATGGTATGTGCACTGTCTAGGTACTGGCAGGTGTTGAAGCAGAGGTGTCAGGTGTAGGAGAATTAACAGATCCAAGGCCTGCTTCGTTGCTGGAAAGAGGATCTGTTCCCTCTGTGGTGGTCAGAGGAATTGTGTTAGAATTCCCAGAGGTAGTGTTTTGCGCTCTGTCTATCTGTGGGGTCTTAGCGATTACAGAATTTCACCAGTTATTTACCCCTGAGTTGAGCTCAGTGTGGGACTTCCAGTCATTGTCAATAGTGTCACCATCAGCTGAGCAGCTTACTTCACTTGATGAAGGCTTGCACTGACCTTCTAAGTCTAATGATTTGAGGAGCTCATGAAGTGCTTCCCTGTGATGGATTATCTTAGCTGCGACTTACCGCACAGTCCATGAGGACAGTCTTCATCTTTGGACAGGAGTCCCTGAGATACTTCTGAACCTTCTTTCTCTAGCTCCAGGCTTGTGTCCACAATACCACAGGATCATGGATAATCTTTCAATTTTCTGAAATTTCAACCTGGCTGCAGCTAAAATTCTTCTGTCTGGAATGCAATTCTGAGTGACAGTAGTTGGAACAAGTAGGCTCCTTACACTAAGAAGTATTTTGTCCCTTGTAGTATAACCCACAAACACTGCCAGTAAACTACTGGGACAATAGCTAGAATAGCGTATATATTCTTGCTATTTTACGAGTGAAGTCATCCCCAGAGGAGGCATTGCAGGTTTAACAATGAAGTTCACAGGAGAGAGAGAGGGTGGGGTGGTGGTAACCCGGTGTGTGTGTATCTCTCTCTCTCTTTCCTCTCTCTCTCTCTCTCTCTCTCACTCTTCCTCTCTCTCGTCAATCTCTACTCTCTCATCTCACTCTCTCTCTCTCTCTCTCCCAGTTCATGCGCTCTCCTCCTCTGTTCCCTCTCAACAACTAAGCTTCTCTCCATGATCTTGTACATTAACTTCCATCCTCTTCACTCCACTTACAAAGTCTTATTTTTTTAACGTCTATTTAAGCGTCGAATAAAACCCTAATAAATGGCTTATTAAAAAATAAAGATGTATCTCCTCTGTCAATAAAAAAAATATCCTATTAAGATAATTATCATCAGGTAATACTCATCAGGTAATACTCATCAGGTAATATTCACCAGGTAATACTCTCCAGGTCATATTCATCAGGTAATACTCACTAGTTAATACTCATCAGGTAATACTCATCAGGCAATTCTCACCAGGTAATACTCATCAGGTAATATTCATCAGGTTATTCTCACCAGGAATTACTCATCAAGTAATACTCACCAGGTAATACTCATCAGGTAATACTAATCAGGTAATACTAATCAGTTAATACTCACCCGGTAATATTCATTAAGTAATACTCACCATGAAATACTCATTAGGTAATACTCACCAGGTAATATTTATCAGGTAATACCCATCAGATAATACTCACCAGGTAATACTCATCAGGTAATGCTCACCAGGTAATACTCATCAGGTAATATTCATCAGGCAATATTCATCAGGTATTATTCACCAGGTAATATTCATCAGGAAATACTTATTAGGTAATACTCACCAGGTAATATTCATCAGGTAATACTCATCAGGTAATTCTCACCAGGTAATACACTTCAGGTAAAACTCATCAGGAAATTCTCACTAGGTAATAATCATCAGGTAATACTCATCAGGTAATATTCATCGGGTAATACTCACCAGGTAATACTCATCAGGTAATGCTCATCAGGTATTACTCACCAGATAATTCTCCAGGTAATACTCACCAGGTAATAATCACCATGAAATACTCATCAGGTAATACTCATCAGGCAATAATCACCAGAAAATACTCATAAAGTAATATTCACCAGGAATACTCACCAGGTAATATTCACCAACAAAATACTCAATAGGTAATATTCACCAGGTAATATTCATCAGGTAATACTCATCAGATAATTCTCACCAGGTAATACACTTCAGGTAATACTCATCAGGTAATTTTCATCAGGTAATACACATCAAGTAATACTCACCAGGTAATACTCATCAGGTAATACTAATCAGGTAATATTCGTCAGGTAATACTCATAAGGTAATACTCATATGTAATACGTCACCAAGGGTAAAACTCACAAGTAACGCTCACCATGTAATACTACTCACCAGTAATACTCACAAGGCAATGCTCACCAGGTAATACTCACAAGGCAATGCTCACCAGGTAACACTCACAAGGCAATGCTCACCAGGTAATACTCACCAGGTAATACTCACAAGGCAATACTCACCAGGTAATACTCACAAGGCAATGCTCACCAGGTAATACTCACAAGGCAATGCTCACCAGGTAATACTCACCAGGTAATACTCACAAGGCAATACTCACCAGGTAATACTCACAAGGCAATGCTCACCAGGTAACACTCACAAGGCAATGCTCACCAGGTAATACTCACAAGGTAATGCTCACCAGGTAATACTCACCAGGTAATACTCACAAGGCAATGCTCACTAGGTAATACTCACAAGGCAATGCTCACTAGGTAATACTCACAAGGCAATGCTCACTAGGTAATACTCACCAGGCAATGCTCACCAGGTAATACTCACCAGGCAATGTTCACCAGGTAATACTCACAAGGTAATGCTCACCAGGTAATACTCACCAGGTAAATAACTCACATGAGCATATGCTCGACCAGTAATACACAACTAGGTATGCTCACCAGGTAATACTCACCAGGTAATACTCACAAGGCAATGCTCACTAGGTAATACTCACAAGGCAATGCTCACTAGGTAATACTCACAAGGCAATGCTCACTAGGTAATACTCACAAGGCAATGCTCACTAGGTAATACTCACAAGGCAATGCTCACTAGGTAATACTCACAAGGCAATGATCACTAGGTAACACTCACAAGGCAATGCTCACCAGGTAATACTCACAAGGCAATGCTCACAAGGTAACACTCACAAGGCAATGCTCACCAGGTAATACTCACAAAGCAATGCTCACCAGGTAATACTCACCAGGCAATGCTCACCAGGTAATACTCATCAGGTAATACTCACCAGGTAATACTCACCAGGTAATACTCACCAGGTAATACTCACCAGGTAATACTCACCAGGTAATACTCACCAGGTAACACTCACCAGGTAATACTCACCAGGTAATACTCACCAGGTAATACTCACCAGGTAAGGTACATAACACAAAAGGAAATATAATAAAGTATTACATAGCATCATTCCCTCTCGTGTTTAGCCATGAGTTTCCTTCAGGCTGCTCAGGCTCTTGATCCAAGGAACTGTTATTACCTTCTCGCTTTATGATTTCTACAGGCATTTTTGGGAGAAGGATTATTATTATTATTATTAATAGTAGTAGAATCATTAGTAGTAGAAGTAGTAGCAGTAGAAGTAGCAGCAGTATGGTAGTAGAGAATAGCAGCAGTAGTAGTAGTAGAAGTAGCATCAGTAGTATAGGTAGTCGTAGTATTAGTAGTAGAAGTAGCATCAGCATATTAGTAGTAGAAGTAGCAGCGAATATTAGTATAGTAGAAGAAGCAGCAGTAGTAGTAGTAAATAGCAGCAGTAGTATAGTAGAAGTAGGCAGCAGTAGTAGTATGTAGTAAGAAGTAGCAGCAGTATAGTAAGTAGTAGTAGTAGTATAGCAGAAGTAGCAGCAGCAGAGTAAGTATTAGTAGAAGTAAGCAGCAGTAGTTTATGTAGTAGAAGTAACAGCAGTAGTAGTAGTAGGAAGTAGCAGCCATTATTAGTAGTAGGATAAGAAGTAGCATCATTAGTAGTAAGTAGTAGAAGTAGCAGCAGTAGTAGTAGTAGAGGTAGCAGCAGTAGTAGTAGTTGTAGAAGTAGCATCAGTAGTAGTAGTAGTAGAAGTAGCATCAGTAGTAGTAGTAGTAGAAGTAGAAGTAGTAGAAGTAGTAGTAGAAGTCACAGTAGTAGTTAGTAGAATTAGAAGCAGTTGTACTATTATAAGTAGTAGCAGTAGTAGTAGTAGTAGTAGAAGTAGCAGCAGTAGTAGTAGTAGAAGTAGTAGCAGTAGTAGCAGTAAAAGTAGTAGCAGTAGTAGTAGTAGTAGCAGTAGTAGTAGTAGTAGTTAGTAGTAGAAGTAGCAGCAGTAGTAGTAAGTAGTAGAAGTAGAAGTAGTAGAAGTAGTAGTAGAAGTAGCAGCAGTAGTAGTAGTAGAAGTAGTAGCAGTTGTACTAGTAGAAGTAGTAGCAGTAGTAGTAGTAGTAGTAGAAGTAGCAGCAGTAGTAGTAGTAGAAGTAGTAGCAGTAGTAGCATAAAAGTAGAAGCAAGTTAGTTAGAGTAGTAGCAGTAGTAAGTAGTAGTAGTAGTAGTAGAAGTGCAGAGTAGTAAGTTAGTATAGAAGTAGCATCAGTAGTAGTAGTAGTAGAAGTAGCAGCAGTAGTAGTAGTAGAGGTAGCAGCAGTAGTAGTAGTTGACGAAGTAGCAGCAGTAGTAGTAGTAGTAGAAGTAGCATCAGCAGTAGTAGTAGTAGAAGTAGCAGCAGTAGTAAGTATTAGAAGTGGTAGCATATCTTAGAAGTAGAAGTATAGTTTTAAAAGAAGTACCAGTATAGTAGTAAGAAAGTACAGCAGTAAGTAGTAGAAGTAGCAGCAGTAGTAGTATTAGTAGTAGTAGCAGCAGCAGCAGTAGCAGTAGTAGTAGAAGTAGCAGCAGTAGTAGTAGTAGTAGAAGTAGCAGCAGTAGTTGTAGTAGTAGCAGCAGTAGTAGTAGTATAGAAGTAGTAGCAGTATGTAGTAGTAAGTAGAAGTAGAAGCAGTATTAGAGTAGTAGCAGCAGTAGTATAGTGTTAGAAGTAGGCAGCAAGTAGCAGTATAATAGAAGTGAGAAGTAGTAGTAGTAGTAGAATTACAGTAGTAGTTAGTAGTAAAGTATAAGTAGTAGCAGTATAGTAGTAGTAGAAGTAGAAGCAGTAGTAGTATTATACTAGTAGAAGTAGTAGCAGTATAGTAGTAGAAGTAGCAGCAGTAGTAGTAGTAGTAAAGTAGTAGCAGTATACAAGTAGAAGTAGCAGCAGTAGTAAAGAGTAGTAGAAGTAGCATCAGTATAGTAGAAAGTAGAAGTAGTAGAAGTAGTAGTAGAAGTAGTTAGCAGAAGCAGTAGTAGCAAAAGTAGCAGCAGCAGAAGGTAGTAGTGTAGAAGTAGTAGTAGTAGTAGTGGTGGTAGTAGTAGTTGTAGCAGTAGAAGTAGCAACAGTAGTATTGCAGTTAGTAGTAGCGCACAGAAGTAGTAGCAGTAGTAGTAGTAGTAGTAGTAGTAGTAGAAGCAAGTAGTAGTAGTAGTAGTATAGCAATATTAGCAGTAGTTGTAGTAAATAGTAGTGAGCAGAATTAATATTTAGTAGTAGTAGTAGTAAAGTAGTAGTAGCAGTAGTAGTATAGTAGTAGTAGTAGCAGTTAGTAATGGTAGCTGTAGCGCTAGTATAGTAGTAGTAGTAGTAGTAGTAGTAGTAGTAGTAGTAGGAGTTGTAGAAGCATGAGTAGTGTGGCAGTAGTAGTAGTAGTGCAGAAGTAAGTAGTAGGAGTAGTAGTAGCCAGTAGTAGTATAGGTGTCAGTATAATAGTATAGTAGCAGTAGTAGTGGAAGTAGTAATATTAGTAGCAGTGCAGTAGTAGCAGTAGTAGTAGAGTTGTAGCAGTAGTTTTATTAGCAGTAGCAATAGTACAGTAGCAATAGTAGCAGTTAGCACTAGTATGGTAGTAGTAGTAGAAGTTGTAGTAGTAGTAGTAGGTAGTAGTAGTAGTAGGGTAGTAGCAGAGTAGTAGAAGGGCCCAGGAGTGAGTAGTAGTAGTAGTATAGTTAGTAGTGTTGTGTAGTAGTAGTAGAGGTAGTAGTAGCAGTAGTAGTAGTAGTGCAGTAGTTGCTGTTGTATCAAGTAGTAGCAATAGTAGCAGCATTTAGTAGTTAGAAGCGGTGTAGTATAGTTAGAAGTTGTAGCAGCAGCAGTAGTAGATAGTAGTTACAGTAGTAGAAGTAGTAGTAGTACGTAGTAGTAGTAGAAATAAAAAAAAATAGCAGCAGCAGTAGTAGTAGTAGCAGACCGCAGTAGTAAGTATAGTTAGTTAGCAGTAGTAATTAGTAGCAGTTGCGGTAGTAGCAGGAGTAGTAGTGGTAGTAGAGCAAGTAGTAGTAGTAGTAGTATAGGAGTAGTAGTAGAATAGTAGTAGTAGCAGTGTAGTAGCGAGTATTAATATTAGTAGTAGCGGCATTAGTAGCAGTAGTAGTAGCAACAGTAGTAGTTGCAGTAGTAGTAGCAACTGTAGTAGTTGCAGTAGTAGTAGTAGTAGTAGTAGTTGTAGTAGTGTGTAGTAGTAGTGTAGCAATAGTAGCAGTAGTTGTAGTAATAGTAGTAGCAGTATTAATATTAGTAGTAGTAGTAGTAGTAGTAGTAGCAGTAGTAGTATAGTAGTAGTAGTAGCAGTAGTAATGTAGCAGTAGCGCTAGTAATAGTAGTAGTAGTAGTAGTAGTATATAGCTGAGTTGTAGAAGCATGAGTATAGTAGCAGTAGTAGTAGTAGTAGTGTAGTAGTAGCAAGGAAAGTAGTGTAGTAGTAGTAGTAGCAGTAGTAGTATAGGAGTAGTAGTAATAGTAGTAGTAAGCAATGTAGTGGAAAGTGTAAAAATTTATATAGTAGCAGTGGCAGTAGTAGCATAGTGTAGAGTGTAGCAGTAAAAAGTAGTTAAAAAAAAAAAAAAAACCAAAAAAAAAAAAAAAAAAAAAAAAAAAAAAATTAACTTGTAGTAAAGCAGTGCAATATAGCAAGTAGCAATAGTAGCAGTTGAACTAGTAATGGTAGTAGTAGTAGAAGTAGTAGTAGTAGTAGTAGTAGTAGTAGTAGTAGTTAGTTGTGTAGTAGTAGTAAGTAGTAGTAGTAGTAGGTAGGAGTAGTAGCAGTAAGTAGTAGAAGCGGGATTAGTAGTAGTAGTATAGTAGTAGGTAGTAGAAGTTAGTAGTATGCAGTAGTAGTAGTAGTAGCAGTAGTAGCTGTAGTAGCAGTGGTAGCAATAGTTGCAAGCATGAAGTAGTAGAAGCGGTAGTAGCTACTAGTAGAAAGTAGTAGCTGCAGCAGTAGTAGTAGTTGTAACAAGTAGTAGAAGTAGTAGTAGTAGTAGTAGCAGCGTAGTAGTAGTAGCAGCAGTAGTAGTAGTAGCAGCA
>NC_069450.1:2659934-2667434 GCF_026875155.1 Cherax quadricarinatus | reverse complement strand
GGTAGCAGTAGCGCTAGTAATAGTAGTAGTAGTAGTAATAGTAGTAGGAGTTGTAGTAGAAGCATGGTAAGGTAGTAGCAGTATTAGTAATAGCAGCAGTAGTAGTCTAGCAGTAGTAGTACGTAGTAGTAGTAGTAGTTAGTAGTTAGTAGTGTAGTAGAAGTAGTAATAGCAGAGTAGGTAGTAGTAGGCAGTAGTAGCTGTAGTAGCAGTAGTAGCAATAGTGCAGGCATTACTAGTAGAAGTGGTAGTGTCTAGTAGAAGTTAGTAGCAGCAGTAGTAGTAGTAGTAACAGTAGTAAAGTAGTAGTAGTAGCATAAGTATTAGTAGCCCAGCAGCAGTAGTAGTTAGTAGCAGCAATAGTAGTAGTATAGTAGTAGCAGTAGTAATGTAGCAGTTGCGGTAGTAGTAGGAGTAAAGTGGTAGTAGTAGCAGTAGTAGTAGTAGTAGTAGTAGTATGGGTAGTAGTAGTAATAGTTGTAGTATGCGTAGTAGTGGAAGTAGCAATATTAGTAGCAAGGGCAGTTAGTAGCAGTAGTAGTAGGAGTAGTAGCAGTAGTAGTAGTAGCAGTAGCAATAGTAGCAGTAGCAATTAGGTTAGCAATAGCACTAGTAATGGTAGTAGTAGTAGAGTAGTAGTAGTAGTTAGTAAGTAGTAGTAGTAGTAGTAGTAGTAGTAGTAGTAGGGAGTAGTAGGAGTAGTTGCAGTAGTAGTAGAAGCAGTAGTAGTAGTAGTTGTAGTAGTAGTAGTAGAAAGTAGTAGTAGCAGTAGTAGTAGTAGCAGTAGTAGCTTGTAGTAGCAGTAGTTAGGCAATAGTAGCACATTAGTAGTAGAAGCGGTGGAGTGTACATAGTAGAAGTAGTAGCAGGAGTAGTAGTAGTAGTAACAGTAGTAGAAGTAGTAGTAGTAGCAGCAGTAGTAGTAGCAGCAGCAGTAGTAGTAGTAGCAGCAATGGTTACAGCTTTCGAGGGCCGAGAAAAAAACTAATTTTGGGTGTGATTTACAGGGCCCCAAATCTTGATAGGGAGTGCAGTAAACTTCTAATGGGACGAAATTGTAAGGCATCTAATACGAAAATGTTGTTGCTAATGGATATTTCAAACTTAGGGGGGGGGGTGGGGGAACAGATGAACTGGAGCAATTTTGACAGGAAATTTAGTGTCGGTTGACTTCTTGGATTCGATCCAGGATTGTTTTTAAAAAACAGTTTGTGACAGACCAACTAGGGGAAATAACCTCCTGACTTGGTTCTTGCCAGTAGGGAACACATAAATAATAATTTGTGGTTAATGATGAGCTTGGGGAGAGTGATCACAAATCACTCAGTTTTAACTATCTTGGAATTCCCCTAAAATGGCAATCAAGTCACGTCCTGACTTTCGCTTGGCTGATTTCATAGGACTGAAAAATTATTAGGTGGGCTGAACTGGAATGACCTGACTAGGGTTGTCAGGTAGGTGGTGATTGGTTGCGATATGATGCTTTCCAGGGCTTAGTTCTTAGCTGCTCAGTCAAATTATGTCCAAATAGGAAATCAGGATCAAACAAAAATGATCCTAAATGGATAACATAGATTAAATATCTGGATGGTCAAAAGAGAGGCATTATACGGCAAATCAAAAGAGGAGAGGGGCAATTAAGAAATCGATATATCAAGTTAAGAGAGAAATAAAAAAGGGAATTAGAAAAGCAAAACGAGATTATGAGGTTAAAGTTGCAGAGAATCGAAAGACTAACCCAAAAGGATTCTTTCAGGTATACAGAAGTAAGATCAGGGACAAGATAGGCCAACTCAAAAAGTTCCTCGGGGTCAGCTCACTGACGGTGATAAGGAAAGTGTAGAATTTTTAACACATACTTCCTCTCAGTTTTACACGGGAGGATACAGTGATATTTCCAGTAATTGATAAATTATGAGAACAGGACGATAATAAATGTGCACTATTAGGGTCACAAGTGACATGGTCCTTAGGCAAATAGATAAATTAAAACCTAAACAAATCCCCAGGCCCTGATGAAACTGTATGCAAGGTTTCAAAGGAATGTAAGAGGAGCCTTAGCCACTTTGGCTAATCTTTTCAACATATCCAACTAGCAAAATGGCATGTGCCAGATAAGTGGAAAATGGCAATGTGATACCTATTTCAAAACAGGTGACAGGTCCTTATGCTTCGAAACTATGACCAATAAGCCTAACCTCCATAGTGGTAAATTATGGAATCAATAAATTCCGAGGAGTTCGTAGCCACCTTGAAAAGCATAAATTAATCAACGAATCTCAGCATGGTTTTACAAAGGGACGTTCCTGCCTTACGAATTTATTAAACTTTTTTCACTAAGGTATTTGAGGTGGTAGATCATGGTAAACGAATATGATATGCTGTTATGGACTTCAGTAAGGCTTTTGGACAGGGTCCCACATCAGAGAATATTGAGGAAAATAAAGCACATGGAATAGGAGGAGAAATTTTTTCCTGGATAGAGGCCATGGTTGGACAAATAGGCAGCAGAGAGTTTGAATAAATGGGGAGAAATCAGAGTGGGGAAGCGTCACGAGCGGTGTATCCCACAGGGGTCAGTGTTGGGCCCCTGCTGTTCACAATCATACATAAACGACATAGATGAGGGATAAAGAGCGACTCGGCAAGTTTGCCGATGACACCCAAAATAGGCCGTTCGAATCATTCTACGAGGGACATTCGAGCACTCCAGGAGATTTGAATAGACTGATGCAGTGGTCGGGAGAAAGTGGCAGATGCAGTTTAATATTAGACAAATGCAAAGTTCTAAATGTTGGACAGGACAATAACCATGCCACATATAAACTAAAAATAATGTAGATCTAATATTACGGATTGCGATAAAGATTTAGGAGTTTCTGGTTAGCAGTAATCTGAAACCAAGACAACAGTGCATAAGTGTTCGCAATTAAAGCTAATTAGAATCCTTGGCTTCATATCAGAAGCATAAAATAAATAGGAGTCTCAGGTTGTTCTTCAAAATCTATCCCACACTCGCACACACCCGTCCACCGCCCCCCGGTTAGGCTCATTAGATTATGCTGCACAGTTTTGGTCCCGTATATTACTGAATGGATATAAATCTCTGGAAAATGTACAAAGGAGGTGACAAAGATGATCCATGTATCAGAAAACCTTCCCTATGAGGATAGACTAAGGGCCCTGAACACTGCACCTCTCTAGAAAGACGTAGAATTAGGGGGGATATGATTGAGGTTTATACGTCGTGGGAAGACAGAATAAATAAAGGGGATGTAAATAGTGTGCTGAAATTATTCTAGCTAGACAGGACTCGAGCAATGGTTTTAAGTATGGAAAAATTCAGATTCAGGAGGGATATAGGAAAGTATGGTTTTGGTATAGAGTTGTGGACTGAGTTGAACAAACTCCCAAGTTCCGTTATAGAGGCCAGAACGTTGTGTAGCTTTAAAAAATAGGTTGGATAAATACATGAGGAGATGTGGGTGGGTGTGAGAGACCTGATAGCTTGTGCTAAAGGTCGGTGCGTGTCCTCCCTTAAGTCAAAGTGACCTGACCTGACTGGTTGGGTGCATTGGCTTAGCCGGTGGGATTGGGACTGCCTCGCATGGGCCAGTAGGCCTTCTGCAGTGTTCCTTCGTTCTTACGTTCTTATGTTCTTATAGTAGTGCAGTAGTAATAGTAGGCAGTTTTGCGGTAGTAGTAGGAGCTAGTTAGTGGTAGTAGTAGCAGCAGTAGTAGTAGTAGTAGTAGTAGTAGATAGAGTAGTAGTAGTAATAGTAGTAGAAGCAGTAGTAATATTAGTAGCAGCGGCGTAGTTAGCGTAGTAGTAGGAGTAGTAGTAGGGTAGTGCAGTTGTAGTAGTAGCGTAGCCATAGTAGTAGTATCAATAGTATAGCAGTAGCATAGAAATGGTAGTAGTAGTAGTAGTAGTAGTAGTAGTAGTAGTAGTAGTAGTGAAGTCAGTCGTAGATAGTAGTAGTAGTAGTACGTAGTAGCAGTAGTGTAGAAGCAGTAGTAGTAATAGTAGTAGTAGTATAGTAGCAGTAGTAGTAGTAGTCGTAGTAGTAGAAGCAGTAGTAGAAAAAAAAAAAAAAAAAAAAAAATGTAGAACGATGCGAGCAGAGCAGCAGTAGTAGTAGTAGTAGTAGTAGTAGTAGATGTGTTGTATAGAAGCAAGCAGTATAGTAGTAGTAGTAGTATAGCAGTAAGTAATAGTAGTAGTAGTAGTAGGCAGTAGTAGTAGTAGTAATTGTAGTAGTAGTAGAAGCAGCAGCAGCAGCAGTATTGTAGTATAGTAGTAGAAGCATTAGTTGTAGTAGTAGTAGTATTATTAGCTGTAGTAGTGTAGTAGTAAGTGTAGTAGTAGTAGTAGTAGTAGTAGTAGTAGTAGTAGTAGTAGTAGTAGCAGCAGTAGTATTAGTAGTAGCAGTAGTAGTAATAATGTAGTAGTAGTAGTAGTAGAAGCGCAGCAGGCAGCAGCAGCAGTAGTAGTAGTAGAAAAGCATTAGTCTGTAGTAGTAGTTAGTATTAGTAGTAGTAGCGTAGTTTTAGAAGCAATAGTAGTAGTAGTAGTAGTAGTAGTAGTAGTAGTGTAGTAGTAGTAGTAGTAGTAGTAGTAGGTAGTAGTAGTAGTAGTAGTAGCAGTAGTAGTAGTAGTAGTAGCAGTAGTAGTAGTAGTATTAGTCGCAGTAGTAGTAGTAGCAGTAGTATAGTAGCAGTATTAGTAGTAGTAGTTGTAGTAGTAGTAGTAAGTAGTAGTAGTAGTAGTAGTAGTAGTGTAGTAGTAGCAGCAGTAGTAGTAATAGTACTAGCAGTAGAGTAGTAGTAGCGTAGTAGTTGTAGTAGTAGTAGAATAGTAGTATGAAGCTAGTAGTAGTAGTAGTAGTGCAGTTGTAGCAGTAGTAGTGTAGCAGAAGCAGCAGTAGTAGTAGTAGTAGTAGTAGTAGTATAATAGTAGTAGTAGAAGCGGTTTGTAGTAGTAGTAGCAGCAGCAGTAATAGTAGTAGTAGTAGTAGTATTAGTAGTAGTAGTAATAGAAGCAGCCCAGTAGTAGTAGTAGTAGTAAGTAGAGCAGTAGTAGTGTAGTAGTAGTAGAAGCAGCAGCTGCAGTAGTAGTCGTAGTAGTAGTAGTAGTAGTAATATCCAGTAGTAGTAGCACAGTCCAAGTAGTAGCAGTAGTAGTAGTAATAGGGTAGTAGAAGCAGTAGTAGTAGTGGTAGAAGCAGCAGTAGTAGTAGTAGTAGTAGTAGCAGTAGTAGCAGAAGCCAGTAGTTAGGCAAAAGTAGCAGCAGCAGTAGTAGTAGTTAGAAATAGTGGTAGTAGTAGTAGTAGTGGGTGGTAGTAGTAAAAAAAAAAATAGTAGTAGCAGTAGTAGAGCAGCAGTAGTGGTGCAGTAGTAGTAGTAGTAGTAGTAGTAGTAGTAGTAGTATATTTGTTGTAGTATATAGTAGTAGCAGTAGTAATATTAGTAGTAGTAGTAGTAGTATTAGCAGTAGTAGTATAGTAGTAGTAGTAGCAGTAGTAATGGTAGCAGTAGCGCTAGTAGTAGTAGTAGTATTAGTAGTAGTATTAGTAGTAGTAGTTGTAGTAGGAGTTGTAGTAGTAAGCAGTAGTTGTAGTAGTAGTAGTAGTAGTAGTAGTAGTAGTAGTAGTAGTAGTAGTAGTAGTAGTAGTAGAACAGTTCGTAAGCAGTAGTAGTAGTAGTAGTAGTAGTAGTGTTGTAGTATAGTAGTAGTAAGTAGAGCAGTAGTAGTAGTAGTAGTAGTAGTAGTAGTAGTAGTAGTAGTAGTAGTAGTAGTAGTAGTAGTAGTAGTAGTAGTAGTAGTAGTAGTAGAAGTAGTAGCAGTAGTAATAGTAGCAGTCGTAGTAGTAATAGTAAAAGTAATAGAAGTAGCAGTCGTAGTAGTAGTAGTTCGTCTTATTTATTACTTATCAAGACTGTAAAACATTCAGGACATAAAATATTTAGATGTAAAACTTGTAATACTGAATGAAGCTAAATAAATTTGAAATTACTCACGAATGATTAGAAATCCTCGCTGGTAAAACACGTGGCCTAGTACTTGTTGCAAGGGAGCCCTGGCACACGTGGCCTAGTACTTGTAGCAGCGGCCATCCCATCTCGGTAAACACGTGCATAGTACTTGTAGCGAGGGATCCCCTGGTACACCTGGCTAGTCTTTTAGCGGATTCCCATGGTAACCACGTGGCCTAGGGGACTTGTAGCAGGGATCCCCTGGCAACACGTGGCCTAGGTCTTGTATGCAGGGATCCCCTGGTAACACGTGGCCTGGGGCTGTAGCAGGGGGATCCCCTGGCAACACGTGCTAGGACTTGTAGCAGGTAGCCCCTGGCAACACGAGGCCTAGGACTTGTAGCAGGGAATCCCTTGGCAACACGTGGGCCTAGGACTTGTAGCAGGGATCCCTGGTAACACGTGGCTAGGACTTGTAGCAGGGTCCCTAATACTGGCAACACGGTGGCCTAGGTCTTGTAGCTGGTAGCCCTGGCAAACACGTGGCCTAAGTGACTTGTAGCAGGGATCCTTGGCAACACGTGGCCTAGGACTTGTAGCAGGAGCACGTGATCACGAGGGCCTGTCGTTTGATAGGAGTCAGTTCCTGGGAAACCCAGGCATAGGTCTTGTAGCAGGACAAGCCCCTGCGACCACTAGAGACAGCCTCTAGAAACAACGAGACCCAGGGCCTGCAGGAGGAAGCCACTGAGGGCTGTGCTGCACCAGACTCCAGCACAAACAAGGTTAACTGTGTTCCCGCCAAGTCCAATTCTGTCTCTTCCCTCTCCTCCAAGCCAGTTTTGTCCTTATAAATTTCTTCACCAATCACAGCCCTGACTCAAATGGTAGGCGGAGCCAATTTTGCCGTTAAAAATGAGGCTGGGAGAGTATCAAGCCTCCCCAACACCCACAGTGGGTACAGGGGTATGGGAGATAATTTACCGTGCCAACGGTTGGGAACTATTCCCCCCCCCCACCCAACCTCTTATGGATGCATATTCCATTCAAATATTAAGAAAATTAAGTTTTAGGAACAATCCCCAACAAATTCAGACAGGTATTTGCATTCTATACTATTAACGATAATTTAGTTTACATGTAATAAAATATTGTTAAGCAGGCCAGGAGCTGTGACACGACCCCTGCAACCACAACTAGGTGAGTACAAAAAAAGCCACTAGTACCTGCTCATTTCGAACTGTGAAACAGACGAGGCTTATACATTATACAATTGTAAGTTTATTTAGATACAGCTACACGTAACCGCAATTATCATTCGTAGAAACAATTATGTAGATTACCTAGGATAACCCTCCCCCTATAAGAAAGTAATATAAAGTGGCTTATTTGTATTGGTGGTCCTGCAGTGTATCAATGTAGAAGTGGTGGAATGGTGTTGATGCTTTTATCTACTCACACCCCTTAGAGTAGACATAGACGTGTTGAGGATATCTTCCTAGTCCACCTTGAATTTATCAGCA
>NC_069450.1:2559934-2649934 GCF_026875155.1 Cherax quadricarinatus | reverse complement strand
CCTGTCCAGATCCCTTTGTAGTTCTGCCTGGTCTTCGATCGAGTGAATTCTTCTCATCAACTTCACGTCATCTGCAAACAGGGACACCTCAGAGTCTATTCCTTCCGTCATGTCGTTCACAAATACCAGAAACAGCACTGGTCCTAGGACTGACCCCTGCGGGACCCCGCTGGTCACAGGTGCCCACTCTGACACCTCGCCACGTACCATTACTCGCTGCTGTCTTCCTGACAAGTATTCCCTGATCCATTGTAGTGCCTTCCCTGTTATCCCTGCTTGGTCTTCCAGTTTTTGCACCAATCTCTTATGTGGAACTGTGTCAAACGCCTTCTTGCAGTCCAAGAAAATGCAATCCACCCACCCCTCTCTCTCTTGTCTTACTGCTGTCACCATGTCATAGAACTCCAGTAGGTTTGTGACACAGGATTTCCCGTCCCTGAAACCATGTTGGCTGCTGTTGATGAGATCGTGTTGAGGAACCTACGCCTGTGTTGAGGAACCCACGTCTGTGTTGAAGAACCCAGGTCTGTGTTGAAGAACCCACGTCTGCATTGAAGAAACAACGTCTGTGTTGAGGAACCCACGTCTGTGTTGAAGAACCCACGTCTGTGTTGAAGAACCCACGTCTGTGTTGAGGAACCCACGTCTGTGTTGAGGAACCCACGTCTGTGTTGAAGAACCCACGTCTGTGTTGAGGAACCCACGTCTGTGTTGAAGAACCCACGTCTGTGTTGAAGAACCCACTTCTGTGTTGAAGAACCCACGTCTGTGTTGAAGAACCCACGTCTGTGTTGAAGAACCCACGTCTGTGTTGAAGAACCCAAGTCTGTGTTGAAGAACCCACGTCTGTGTTGAAGATCCCACGTCTGTGTTGAGGAACCCACGTCTGTGTTGAAGAACCCACGTCTGTGTTGAAGAATCCACGTCTGTGTTGAAGAACCCACGTCTGTGTTGAAGAACCCACGTCTGTGTTGAGGAACCCACGTCTGTGTTGAAGAACCCACGTCTGTGGGTTCCTGAACACAAGACTCATACTGTTACTGGCTATGTAATTATAACTACATTTTATATGGGGTGGACCGGTAAGCCAGCAGAAGGCCTCGGTCAGATGATCAATAACTCCAGGTACGGATCATCATATGACTAGGACCCGCGTCAGGAAACACTTGTCTTGTTTATACCTGGAGTATATTTGAAGAGGATTCCGGGGGTCAACGCCCCCGCTGCCCGGTCTGTGACCAGGCCTCATCTGTTTCCTGACAAACGTTACCTAACCTAACCTTGTATTGTGTGGCACAAGCGTCAATTTGTCAGTTTTATTGAAAAAGTGATACATTTTTATTTAATAAAGGTTGATTCTGGTTGATTTTTAAAGTATTATTGATAATGTATTCAATAAGAAGAATGATGTCCCATACGAAATTAAAAATTCATTTTGATATGTGTAATAATAATAGTATATTGGCTGCAGGTTGTGAAGGAATAAGATAATATAAGTTAAGATTTTGTTTGTCATCGAAGACTATCTTGTCTTATTTCCACTGGGATCCTTAAATCTTGTCCCCACAGGATGCGACCCACACCAGTCGACTAATACCCAGGTACCTACTTACTGGTAGGTGAACAGGGACAGCAGGTGTAAAGAAACACACCCAGTGTTTCCACTCTCCCGGTGATTGAACCATGGACACACAGTATGTGACGCGAGATTGTCGCCTCCCAGGCTACGGGGGCAGCAGTGTTAGTAATGACAAATGAGAAGTAATTTACTGCAAAGGGAAGAAATACCAAACTAAGGAAGGTAAAGGAAACAGACCTGAAGGTGGGAAATTGCTTCTCTGGACCGTTGAGAAGGGAATCAGGGATGGAGGAAGTCAGGGGAAGACTGACCTCTTGTGGAGGCGTGCGAGAGGGAAGGGAGGCGGGGAGGGGGGGGTTATTCATGGAGGGAGAAGGAAAGTGGGGAACAGGGAGATAGAGGAGGACCAGAGGGAGGGATGGAAAGAGTGGCACAAGTAAGTTGTGGGAAGCATGGGAGTGGGGACAGGTGGGTGGGTGAGGAAGGGCATGGGAGAGGAAGGGAAAAGACGAAATTGAACTTGGGTGAGTCTCACAGAATCTTGTAACCACTAAAACTGCCACTGTAGGTACAACTGCAGTTACCACTGTGGGTACCACCGTACTACTACTTTAGGGACCACTGGAGTTACAGATCTAGCTATCACTGAAGTTACCATTGTAGGAACGTCTGTAGTAATGACTGTAGTTACCACTAACAACCATTGTAGCTAGTGTAGTTTCCACTGTAGGTATCACTGTAGTTACAATGTAGCTACTACTGTAGTTACCATTGCAGCTATCACTGTAGGTACCACTGTAGCTGCCATTTTGGTTACCACTGTAGTTACCACTATATTACTACTGTAATTACTACTGTAGCTGCCACTGTAGTTACCACTATAGTTACCAATGTAGTTGCCACTATAGTAGCCACTATGTAGCAGATGCCAAGCCAATTTATTTATTTATTTATTTATTTATTTATTTAAAAATTTGTGCACACATACAGAGGTACAAAAAATACAGATAAGAGCAGCATGCCAAAGCCACTTATACTATGCATAGCATTACGGGCTGGCTTAAAATTAACTTAAGATGAACTAAGCAATGATGACATCAGTGATAAAACTTTAATGTAAACAGATTACTATAAAGCACAAGTGAGTATTACAAAGACAGGTCATATGGTTGTATGCATTGTTGTACATTCAGTAGAATGGAGTATTCTGTTAGGTAGTGTATTTAAAAAATAATAAAGTTAGATTGGGTTTTAGGTTTAACATTTATGTGATATAATTGTGAGAAACATTTAAGATATACAATTTATAAGGTTCAGTTATTCAGTATTTATTTGGTTTTGGGTGAGTAAGTGATCTTTGAGAAGAGACTTGAATTTTATAAACAGGTAGTGTTTCTTTTATATTTACAGGTAATGAGTTCCAGATTTTAAGGCCTTTTATGTGCATTGAGTTTTTGCATAGTGTGAGATGGACACGAGGAACATCAAAGAGTGATCTGTGCCTTGTGTTATGGTCATGTGTTCTGTTGAGGTTGGCAAGGAGATGTTTGAGGGGAGGGTTAATATCAGAGTTAAGTGTTCTATGTATGTAATAGTGCAGTAATAAGTATGAATGTTTTGTATGGTGAATAGGTTTAGTGTATTGAATATTGGTGGAGTGTGCTGCCTATAGTGAGAATTTGTTATCATTCTAACTGCAGCCTTTTGTTGGGTAATTAGTGGTCTGAGATGGTTACTTGTTGTTGAGCCCCATGCACAAATTCCATAGGTGAGATAGGGTAAATAAGAGAGTGATATAGGGCCAGGAGGGCTGACTGTGGAGCATAGTACCGTATCTTCGATAGTATGCCTACAGTCTTGGAAATTTTCTTAGAAATTTGTTGTATATGTGTATGAAATTTGAGTCTATTATCAAGGTGGATTCCTAAGAATTTTCCCTCTGTTAGCTTTGTGATAGGTGATCCGTTTATCATTATGTTAAGAGGGACATCTGTAGCTCTGTTACCAAACTGAATGAAGTAGGTTTTGTCAATGTTTAGTGTAAGTTTGTTAGTCCTCATCCAGGTAGATATTTTCTATGACCGCGGGTTCAATCCCGGCCGGGGGTATGGTTTTTTTGGCTAGCGTGACTGGGCTCGGGTGTGAGAAGACGTATGTAGTGTCATCTGCAAATAGTGTGGGTTTGAGTAATTGCGAAGCATTTGGTAGGTCATTTATGTATAGGAGAAAGAGAAGAGGGCCAAGGACACTTCCCTGTGGGACACCAACTGTAATTGGTTGTGCAGAAGAGTTTGCCCCATTTGCATACACATATTGGCTTCTGTTGCTGAGGTATGACTTGAGGTAGTTGAGGGAGTGCCCTCTTATACCATAGTGTGACAATTTTACGTGGAGCAACTCATGGTTAACTGTATCAAAAGCTTTACGTAAGTCAATGAAGATCCCCAGTGGGACTTCTTTTTTCTCTATTGCAGTGTATATATGTTCTAGCATGTGTATATATAGCACATTAGTATTTTTATTTGGCCTGAATCCAAATTGGCAGGGGTTGAGTATGTTTTGGGAGATAAGGTAGGAGTAGATTCGTTTATGAATTAATTTTTCGAAGATTTTTGAGAGAGGGTGTAAATTGGATATTGGCCTATAGTTATTCAACTCTGTTTGGTCTCCTCCTTTGTGGATCGGGGTCACCCTTGCTATTTTGAGTACTGTAGGGAAGGTGGAGGATTCAATGGATTTGTTAAAGAGTGTTGCAATGATTGGTGATAGCACTTGTGACACTTTTTTGTATATAAAGGGTGGTAAGGTATTTAAATCTCCTGCCTTGTTTTTTAGCATGTTGATAATAAGGGAGACTTCGTATGGGTTAGTCGGAGCTAGGAACAGTGTGTTCGGGTAGTTGCCAGTGAGGTAGTCATTTGGTGGGGTATCTGAGCTTGGGATTTTATTGGCAAGGTTTTGTCCTATAGTGGAGAAGAAGTCATTGAGTCTGTTTGCTGTTTCTGTTGGTGGGAGTTGGGGTTCATCTGATTTTGCTAATTTTATTTCGCTATTTCGTGATATCTTTTTTGTTCCTAGAATTTCTGATAGGGTTTTCCAGGTCTTTTTTATATCACCTCGTAAGTTGGATAATCTGTTCAAATCACTTGTTCTCTCTAGGCTGGAATGCTGCTGTACATAAACATCTCCGTTCAAAGCAGGTGAAATTGCAGATCTAGACAGTGTACAGAGATCCTTTACTGCACGTGTAAGTTCTGTCAAGCATCTTAACTACTGGGAACGCTTGGAAGCCCTTGACTTGTACTCGTTGGAACGCAGGAGAGAGAGATATATCATAATATACACTTGAAAAATCCTGCAAGGAATGCTTCCGAATGTGCACATAGAAATCACTCCCTACGAAAGTAAAAGACTGGGCAGGCGATGCAAAATACCCCGAATTAAAAGTAGGGGCGCCATTGTTACACTAAGAAAAAACATCATAAGTGTCCGGGGCCCAAGACTGCTCAACAGCCTCCCAAAAAGCATAAGGGGAATTACCAATAAACCCCTGGCTGCCTTCAAAAGAGAGATGGAGAGATACCTAAAGTCAGTGCCGGATCAGCCGGGCTGTGGTTCGTACGTTGGACAGCGTGCGGCCAATAGTAACAGCCTGGTTGATCAGGCCCTGATCCACCGGGAGGCCTGGTCATGGAACGGGCCACGGGGGCGTTGATCCCTGGAATAACCTCCATGAAGACTCCGGGTAGGTAGGAACCTACGTTTATGTTGAGAAACCCACGTCTGCGTTGAAGAACCCACGTCTGTGTTGAAGAACCAACGTCTGTGTTGAAGAATCCACGTCTGTGTTGAGGAACCCACGTCTGTGTTGAAGAACCCACGTCTGTGTTGAAGAACCCACGTCTGTATTGAGGAACCCACGTCTGTGTTGAAGAACTCACGTCTGTGTTGAAGAACCCATGTCTGTGTTGAGGAACCCACGTCTGTGTTGAAGAACCCACGACTGTGTAGAGGAACCCACGTCTGTGTTGAGGAACCCACGTCTGTGTTGAGGAACCCTCGTCTTTATTGAGGAACCCACGTCTGTGTTGAAGAACCCACGTCTGTATTGAGGAACCCACGTCTGTGTTGAAGAACCCACGTCTGTGTTGAGGAACCCACGTCTGTGTTGAAGAACCCACGTCTGTGTTGAGGAATCCACGTATGTGTTGAGGAACCCACGTCTGTGTTGAAGAAATCACGTCTGTGTTGAGGAATTCACGTCTGTGTTGATGAACCCACGTCTGTGTTGAAGAACCCACGTCTGTGTTGAAGAACCCACGTCTGTGTTGAAGAACCCACGTCTGTGTTGACAAACCCCAAACGTCTTTATTGAGGAACCCACGTCTGTGTTGAAGAACCCACGTCTGTATTGAGGAACCCACGTCTGTGTTGAAGAACTCACATCTGTGTTGAAGAACCCACGTCTGTGTTGAGGAACCCACATCTGTGTTGAAGAACCCACGACTGTGTTGAGGAACCCACGTCTGTGTTGAGGAACCCACGTCTGTGTTGAGGAACCCTCGTCTTCATTGAGGAACCCACGTCTGTGTTGAAGAACCCCAACGTCTGTATTGAGGAACCCACGTCTGTGTTGAAGAACCCACGTCTGTGTTGAGGAACCCACGTCTGTGTTGATGAACCAACGTCTGTGTTGAAGAACCCACGTCTGTGTTGAAGAACCCACGTCTGTGTTGAGGAACCCATGTCTGTGTTGAAGAACCTACGTCTGTGTTGAAGAACCCACGTCTGTATTGAAGAACCCACGTCTGTGTTGAAGAACCCACGTCTGTGTTGAGGAACCCACGTCTGTGTTGAAGAACCCACGTCTGTGTTGAAGAACCCACGTCTGTGTTGAAGAACCCACGTCTGTGTTGAGGAATTCACGTCTGTGATGAGGAACCCACGTCTGTGTTGAAGAACCCACGTCTGTGTTGAGGAACTCACGTCTGTGTTGAGGAACGCGCGTCTGTGTTGAGGATCCTACGTCTGCGTTGAAGAACTCACGTCTGTGTTGAAGAACCCACGTCTGTGTTTAGGAACCCACGTCTGTGTTGAAGAACCCACGTCTGTGTTGAAGAACCCCAAAGTCTGTGTGAAGAACCCATGTCTGTGTTGAGGAACCCACGTCTGTGTTGAAGAACCCACGTCTGTGTTGAAGAACCCACGTCTGTGTTGAAGAACCCACGTCTGTGTTGAGGAACCCACGTCTGTGTTGAAGAACCCACGTCTGTGGGTTCCTGAACACAAGACTCTTTACTGTTACTGGCTATGTAATTATAACTACATTTTTATATGGGGTGGAGGGGTTTAAGCCAGCAGAAGGCCTCGGTCAGATGATCAATAACTCCAGGTACGGATCATCATATGACTAGGACCTGCGTCAGGAAACACTTGTCTTGTTTATACATTGAGTATATTTGAAGAGGATTCCGGGGGTCAACGCCCCCGCTGCCCGGTCTGTGACCAGGCCTCATCTGTTTCCTGACAAACGTTACCTAACCTAACCTTGTATTGTGTGGCACAAGCGCCAATTTGTCAGTTTTATTGAAAAAGTGATACATTTTTATTTAATAAAGGTTGATTCTGGTTGATTTTTAAAGTATTATTGATAATGTATTCAATAAGAAGGATGATGTCCCATACGAAATTAAAAATTCATTTTGATATGTGTAATAATAATAGTATATTGGCTGCAGGTTGTGAAGGAATAAGATAATATAAGTTAAGATTTTGTTTGTCATCGAAGACTATCTTGTCTTATTTCCACTGGGATCCTTAAATCTTGTCCCCCCAGGATGCGACCCACACGAGTCGACTAACACCCAGGTACCTACTTACTGGTAGGTGAACAGGGACAGCAGGTGTAAAGAAAGACACCCAGTGTTTCCACTCTCCCGGTGATTGAACCATAGACACACAGTATGTGACGCGAGATTGTCGCCTCCCAGGCTACGGGGGCAGCAGTGTTAGTAATGACAAATGAGAAGTAATTTACTGCAAAGGGAAGAAATACCAAACTAAGGAAGGTACAGGAAACAGACCTGAAGGTGGGAAATTGCTTCTCTGGACCGTTGAGAAGGGAATCGATGGATGGAGGAAGTCAGAGGAAGACTGACCTCTTGTGGAGGCGTGCGAGAGGGAGGGGAGGCGAGGAAGGGGGTTATTCATGTAGGGAGAAGGAAAGTGGGGAACAGGGAGATAGAGGAGGACCAGAGGGAGGGATGGAAAGAGTGGCACAAGTAAGTTGTGGGAAGGATGGGATTGGGGACGGGTGGGTGGGTGAGGAAGGGCATGGGAGGGGAAGGGAAAAGACGAAATTGAACTTGGGTGAGTCTCACAGAATCTTGTAACCACTAAAACTGCCACTGTAGGTACAACTGTAGTTACCACTGTGGGTACCACCGTACTTACTACTTTAGAGACCACTGGAGTTACAGCTCTAGCTATCACTGAAGTTACCATTGTAGGCATGTCTATAGTAATGACTGTAGTTACCACTAGCAACCATTATAGCTAGTGTAGTTTCCGCTGTAGGTATCACTGTAGTTACAATGTAGCTACTACTGTAGTTACCATTGCAGCTATCACTGTTTGTACCACTGTAGCTGCCATTTTGGTTACCACTATATTTACTACTGTAATTACTACTGTAGCTGCCACTGTAGTTACCACTATAGTTACCAATGTAGTTGCCACTATAGTAGCCACTATGCAGCAGATGCAAAGCCAATGATGATCCTTTTCAAATCACTTGTTCTCTCTAGGCCGGAATGCTGCTGTACATAAACATCTCCGCTCAAAGCAGGTGAAATTGCAGATCTAGACAGTGTACAGAGATCCTTTACTGCACGTGTATAAGTTCTGTCAAGCATCTTAACTACTGGGAACGCTTGGAAGCACTTGACTTGTACTCGATGGAACGCAGGAGAGAGAGATATATCATAATCTACACTTGGAAAATCCTGCAAGGAATGCTTCCGAATGTGCACATAGAAATCACTCCATACGAAAGTAAAAGACTGGGCAGGCGATGCAAAATACCCCAAATTAAAAGTAGGAGCGCCATTGTTACACTAAGAAAAAACACCATAAGTGTCCGGGGCTCAAGACTGTTCAACAGCCTCCCAAAAAGCAGAAGGGGAATTACCAATAAACCCCTGGCTGCCTTCAAGTGAGAGCTGGACAGATGCCTAAAGTCAGTGCCGGATCAGCCGGGCTGTGATTCGTATGTTGGACAGCGTGCGGCCAATAGTAACAGCCTGGTTGATCAGGCCCTGATCCACCGTAAGGCCTGGTCATGGACCGGGCCGCGGGGGTGTTGATCCCTGGAATAACCTCCAGGTAGACTCCGGGTAGGTAGGAACCCACGTCTGTGTTGAGAAACCCACGTCTGCATTGAAGAACCCACGTCTGTGTTGAAGAACCCACGTCTGTGTTGAAGAACCCACATCTGTGTTGAGGAACCCACATCTGTGTTGAAGAACCCACGTCTGTGTTGAAGAACCCACGTCTGTGTTGAGGAACCCACGTCTGTGTTGAAGAACCCAAGTTTGTGTTGAGGAACCTACGTCTGTGTTGAGGAACCCACGTCTGTGTTGAGGAACCCACGTCTGTGTTGAAGAACCCACGTCTGTGTTGAGGAACCCACGTCTGTGTTGAAAAACCCACGCCTGTCTTGAGGAACCCACGTTTGTGTTGAAGAACCCATGTCTGTGTTGAAGAACCCAGGTCTGTGTTGAGAAACCCACGTCTGCGTTGAAAACCCCGTCTGTGTTAAGAACCCACGTCTGTGTTGAAGAACCCACGTCTGTGTTGAGGAACCCACGTCTGTGTTGAAGAACCCTCGTCTGTGTTGAGGAACCCACGTCTGTGTTGAAGAACCCAAGTTTGTGTTGAGGAACCTACGTCTGTGTTGAGGAACCCCCGTCTGTGTTTAGGAACCCACGTCTGTGTTGAGAACCACGTCTGTGTTGAGGAAACCCACGTCTGGTTGGGAAAAACCCACGTCTGTGTTGAAGAAAAAAAGTCTGTGTTGAGAAACCCACGTCTGTGTTGAAGGGAACCCCCGTCTGTGTTGAGGAACCCCGTCTTTTTGAGGAAACCCACGTCTGTGTTGAAGAACCCACGTCTGTTTAAGAACCCCCGTCTGTGTTGGGAAAAAACCCCGTCTGTGTTGAGGGAAACCCCGTCTGTGTTGAAGAACCCACTCGTGTTGAGAACCCCGATTTGAGAACCGTTGTTTAAGAAACAGTCTTGTTAATTACTTTGTTGGTGAACCCAGTCGGGAAGAACCGGGCGTGTTGCAAAAACCACGTTGGTAAAACCAGGCTGGTTAAGGGAAAAACCTGTCTTGTTTGGAAAAATCTGAAGAGGATTCGGGGTTAAGGCCCCCCCCCTCTGTTGAAGGACCCACGTTGTTTGAAAACCCACTCTTTTAGTGGGAACCCCCGCCTTTGGCCAGTTTTTTGAAAAAACTTTTTAATAAAGGTGTTTGGGATTTTGTTTAAGAAGTTGTTTAAGAAAGGTCTGAAAAAAATTTTTGGTTGAAAAAATGTTTGGTGAAATTAAGTGTTTAAAAAGTTGTTAGTTTTTTGAAATTTTCCACCACTGGGTTAAAACCCTCCGGTGGGAACCACACCGTGTTAAAACCCAAGGTCTTTGTGGTTTAGGGAAAACGCGGTTAAGGGAACCCCCGTGTTTCCCCCCGCTGTGTTGAAACCCAGCGGGTTTTGAAACCCCCCCTTTTGTTGACGCCCAGCCGTGTTAAAAAACAAATTTTTTAAAAAAGTCGGGAAGAACCCAACTAAGGGAGGAAACGCTGGTGGGAAACCCTTTTTGGGTGAGAATCGGTGGAAAAACCAAGTCGGGAAGAACACTCTGTGTGAGGACCCGTCGAGGAAGAAAACTGGGGCCGATTCAGGAAAACGATGGGATGAATTAAAACAAAGGGGTGGACGGAGGGAAAGGATTGGGGGAAGATATACAGGTGGTCTTTGAAAGGGAAGGGGGGGAAAAAGGGAAAAAAGTTTTTATATGGAGTATCTAAGAATCGGGGGAACCCCACCTGCGGCTGAAAGGCATCTGGTTCCGACTTTCCAACTCCCAAATTTAGGGTGGACGGTTAATTTAGTTATTTAAAAAATTGTAATTGTATTTTAAAAGGGGTTCCTGATTTTTTGTATTATTTATGTATTCAAAGAAGGTTATGTACATACGATTAAATTTCGCATATGTGTAATTTGTATATTGGCTCATTTGAGATATATAATATGTTAAGATTTTTAGTCACAAAAACTACCTTATTTACAATGGGATTTAATCTTGTCCCCCCAGTGGCCCAAGCACAACACAGGGACCTTTATTGTAACAGGCTGCAGGTGGTAAGCACATTTTCCATCTCCGGGGATTAACCCGTGAAACAGATTGACGCGAAGATTTCCCCCCAGGTTTAAATTGTTAAGAATTTATTCGGAACCTTTAAAACCCCGAATTATCTTAAGCAGAAGGTAGAGAACCAATTACAAGAAAATCAGGGAATGCAATGGAATAAAATCATAAAAAAAATAAAAACTGGGAGGCGGGAAAAACCGAATTAAGGGGGGATTGTTTACCTTAGAAAAAATCAAGGGTAGGGAAGTCCAAGGGGGCCAAACCCCTTTGGGGGGTCAAAAAAGGGGCTTGGGAGGGGGGTTATTCATGGAGGGGAAGGGGGCGGGTTTGTAGGACCCGGGGGGGATGGAAAATGGCCGTAAGGTTTACAGGAGGGGAGGCGGCGCGGGGGGTGAGGAATCCCAGGAAGGGGGAAGTGAACTTTCGGTATTTAAGGGAACGTACACTTAAAAAACCCACTCTGGGGGAAGAACCTGTGGTAACCTACTTTTTAGGGACCATGGGGTAAGACACTTTGTTAAGAAACCCCTTGACGTTTAGGAAACTTATTAAAACCCCCCTTGTGTTTTGAGCCTCTGTAGGACCCACTGTGTTAAGAACTATCCTGTAGGTTAAGAACTGCCTTTTGGAACCACTGTGTTAATTAAACACTTGTATACACGTGCTTTATTTGGGAAACCCCTTGTTAAGAACCACTTGTACCAATTGTAGGGGAACCAGTGTTTTTAAAAACTTGTTTTTTTGGGAACTGTGTTAAAAAACCCCCGTTAAAAAATGAAAATTTGGGCAACAGTGTTTGAGAAACCTTTTTGGTTAATTTTGTTTGTAACCCCTCTTAAAACTGGGGGGAAACCCGGTCTGTTGGGGAAAGCTGGGAGAAGGGGTTTTAAACTCCTGAAAATTTAAGGAACCCCGTGTGTGAAAACCCTCCCTGAAAAAGTGGGAACGTGAAAAAACCCAAATTTTGAGGGGGCCCATTGTTTAAAAAAAAAAACTCTTGTGTGGGGATACCCCGTTTAAAAAAACCCAAAACTGGGGAAACCCAATTTTAAAATGGCTGTTAAAGGGTTTGGGAGATCCCAAAATCGGGGAAAACCGGGGTTTTTTTTGAGGGCACGTTTGGGTAGAACAGCTGGTTGAAACCCCCGTAGGGACCCGGGCTGGAAAACCAGGGGGGGTGTCCCGGAAACTCTGAAGACCCGGGGGGTGGAACACGTTTGTTGAAAACCCGTCTGGTTGAAGAACCCCCGTCTGTGTTGAAGAACCCAAAAGTCTGTTTGGGGAAACCAGTCTTGGTTAGGCCCATTTGTTAAAAACCCTTTTTAAGCCCCTTGAGGGAACCCAGCGGGGTTTAAAACTAGTCGTTTTAAAAAAACCAGCGGTTAGGAAAACCCCCGTCTGTTTTTGAAAAAAAGAGTGAGGGAACCCCGTCGGGGGGACCCACTCTTGTTCCCTGCTTTTTTAAACCCACTTGGGTTGAAAACCCAAATTGTATTTTGGGGAAAAGTTTTTAAAAAGTCTGGTTGAAAAGTTTTTGAAGAACCCAAAAAAGGTGTTGGGAAAAACGATTTTAAACCCCCTTGTTTTAAAAATAGTTTGTGGGGGTTTTGGTTTTTATAAAGTTTGTTGGTTTTTTTTTAAGAAAACCCGTTTTTTAGGGGGCCCATCTTGTTCCCCACCATTAGGACCCACCGTTTTAAAACCCCCGTTTATTGAGGAACCCACGCTTTTTTAAAACACACGTGTTAAAAACCCCCCGTGTTGGGAACCACATTGTGGAAGAACCCCAGGTTGGGCCCGCGTGTTAGGAAACCCTTTTGGGAACCCCCGCCGAGGGAAACGCTTGGGAAGAAAAAACCCGAGGGGGGGCCCCCTTTTGGGTTTAGAAACGTTTGGTTGAGGAAAAACGTCTGTTTGTGAAAAACTGGGAAAAAAACCCCCGGTTTTGGAAAGGGTTTTTGGGAAACCCCGGTGGAAAAAAAAAGGGTTTTTAAAAAACCCCCGTTGATTGGGGAAAGTTTTGGTTGGGGAAAGTTTTGGGGAGGAAACCCCGTTTTTTGGGAAAAAAACGTTGTTTGAGCCCCGTCTTGTAAAACCCACCCGGTTTTAGGTTACGCTGTAGGGAAAACCCCTGTGGGAAAAAAACGTCTTGGGTTTTGGGGAAACCCCTTGGTTAAACCCGGCTTTTGAGGTCCTGTTGGTTTTAAGATAGCTTGTTGAAAAACCATCTGTGTTGGGCCCCCGTTTTTTTTTTGAGCCCCCTCTGTGTTAAACCAAACTTTTGGCCCTGTCTGGTTTGGGAAAACCACTTTTTAAGAAAATCTGTGTTAAGAACCACTTTGGGTTAAAAAGTTGGTTTAGGGGGCCCTTGTGTGAGCCAAAACTTGGGTTTAAAACGTTCTGTTTATGGGTTTGTAATTTTAAAATTTTATATGAGGTGGAGGGGAAACCAGCAGGCCCCGGTCATGACAATAATCGGGGAATTTTTAAAACTGGACGCTGGGAAACATTGTTTTGTTTAAACCCAAAGAGTTTTTAAAAGGGGGTTCCGGGGGAAGGTCCCGGTTTTGAAAAGGTTTATCTTTTTTTGAAACGTTTCAAAAATTTTTTGTGGAAAACGCCTTGTATTTTTTTGAAAAATTTTTTTTTTAAAAAAGGTTTTTCGGGTTTTAAAAAAATTGAAAAATTTTCAATAAAAGGGGGGTTCCCAAAAAAATTAAAAATTTTATTGTTTAAAAAAAGGGTTTGGTTTTGGTTGGAAGGGAATAGTAAAAAGTTGATTTGTTTTTCCCCGAAGGGGTTTCTTGCCCCCCGGGATCCTTAAATCGTCCCTGGTGGAAACCAGTCGTAAACCCAGGGCCCCTTTGGAAGGTGAAAAGGAACCCCGGGTTTGGTGAAAAAACCCCGTTTTCACCCCCGGGGTTGAAAAAACCCCGTTGGACCGGTTGTTGCCCCCCGGTCGGGGGGGTATTTACTACTGTAATTACTACTGTAGCTGCCACTGTAGTTACCACTATAGTTACCAATGTAGTTGCCACTATAGTAGCCACTATGTAGCAGATGCCAAGCCAATGATGATCCTTTTCAAATCACTTGTTCTCTCTAGGCTGGAATGCTGCTGTACATAAACATCTCCGCTCAAAGCAGGTGAAATTGCAGATCTAGACAGTGTACAGAGATCCTTTACTGCACGTATAAGTTCTGTCAAGCATCTTAACTACTGGGAACGCTTGGAAGCACTTGACTTGTACTCGATGGAACGCAGGAGAGAGAGATATATCATAATCTACACTTGGAAAATCCTGCAAGGAATGGTTCCGAATGTGCACATAGAAATCACTCCTACGAAAGTAAAACACTGGGCAGGCGATGCAAAATACCCCAAATTAAAAGTAGGAGCGCCATTGTTACACTAAGAAAAAACACCATAAGTGTCCGGGGCCCAAGACTGTTCAACAGCCTCCCAAAAAGCAGAAGGGGAATTACCAATAAACCCCTGGCTGCCTTCAAGAGATAGCTGGACAGATGCCTAAAGTCAGTGCCGGATCAGCCGGGCTGTGGTTCGTACGTTGGACAGCGTGCGGCCAATAGTAACAGCCTGGTTGATCAGGCCCTGATCCACCGTAAGGCCTGGTCATGGACCGGGCCGCGGGGGCGTTGATCCCCGGAATAACCTCCAGGTAGACTCCGGGTGGGTAGGAACCCACGTCTGTGTTGAGAAACCCACGTCTGCGTTTAAGAACCCACGTCTGTGTTGAAGAACCCACGTCTGTGTTGAAGAACCCACGTCTGTGTTGAGGAACCCACGTCTGTGTTGAAGAACCCACGTCTGTGTTGAAGAACCCACGTCTGTGTTGAGGAACCCACGTCTGTGTTGAAGAACCCAAGTTTGTGTTGAGGAACCTACGTCTGTGTTGAGGAACCCACGTCTGTGTTGAGGAACCCACGTCTGTGTTGAAGAACCCACGTCTGTGTTGAGGAACCCACGTCTGTGTTGAAGAACCCACGCCTGTCTTGAGGAACCCACGTTTGTGTTGAAGAACCCACGTCTGTGTTGAAGAACCCAGGTCTGTGTTGAGAAACCCACGTCTGCGTTGAAGAACCCACGTCTGTGTTGAAGAACCCACGTCTGGGTTGAAGAACCCAAGTTTTGTGATGTGGAAGGGAACCTCGGTCTGTGTTTAGGAACCCCGTGTGTTGAGGAACCCACGTCAGTGTTGTAGAACCCACGTACTGTGTTGAGGAACTCCACGTCTGTGTTTGAAGAAACCCACGCCTGTCTTGAGGAACCCACGTTTGTGTTGAAGAACCCACATGGTGTTGAAGAACCCAGGCTGTGTTGAAGAACCCACGTTCTCTGGTTTGAGGAACCCACGTTCTGGGTTGATGAACCCTCGTCTGTGTTGAAGAACCCACGTCTGGTTGAAGACCCACGTCTGTGTAGAAAAGAACCCACGTCTGTGTTGAAGAACCCACCTCTGTGTTGAAGAAACACGTCTGTGTTGAGAACCCACGATCTGTGGGTTCCTGAAACAGACTCGTACTGTTACTGGGCTCACTGTAATTATAAAAACCATTTTATATGGGGTGGACCGGTTAAGCCAGCAGAGGCCCCTCGTGTTCAGATGGATCAATAATCCAGGTACGGATAATCATATGATAGGAACCCGCGTCAGGGAACACGTGTCTGTTTATACCTGGACTCGTATATCTGAGAGGGATTCCGGGGGTCAACGCCCCCCGCATGCCGGTCTGTGACGATGGCCTCCATCTGTTTCCTGACAAAACCTTACCTAAACATTACCTCTGTATTGTGTGGCACATGCGCCAATTTGTCAGTTTATTGAAAAAATGTTACATTTTTATTTAATAAATGTTGATTATGGTTGATTTTTAAAGTATTATCGATAATGCATTCATTAAGAAGGATGATGTCCAATACGAAATTAAAAATTCATTTTGATATGGTTACTAATAGTAATTTGGCTGCAGGTTGTGTAGAATTAAGGATAATATAGATAAGATTTTGTTTGTCATCGAGACTCATCTTGTCTTATTCCACTGGTGATCCTTAAATCTTGTCCCCCAGGATGCGACCCCAACAAACCAGTCGACTAATTACCATAGGTTACCTACTTACTGTTAGGTGAAAGGGCCAGCAGGTCGTAAAGAAACACCCAGTGTTTCCACTCTCCAGGGATTGACACGGACCGCAGTCGTTGTGACGCGAATTGTCGCCTCCCAGGCTACGGGGGAAGCAGTGTTGTAATGACTAAATGAGAAATAATTTACTTGCAAAGGGAGAAACTACCAAACTAAGGAAGTAAGGAAACGACCTGATGGTGGGAATTTGCTTCCTTGACAGTTGAGAAGGGAATCGAGGGATGGGAGGAATTCAGAGGAAGACTGACCTCTTGTGGACGGCGTGCGATGGGCGAGGGTAGGCGGCCGTGTGGGGGGTTTTTCATGGAGGGAGAAGCAAGTGGGGAACAGGTCTCGCTCGCGCGAAGGAGGACTGAGGAAGGATGGAAAGGTGGCACAAGTAAGTTGTGGGTGTGAACTGAGTGAGTGGGGACGGGTGGGTGGGTGAGAGAAGGCACATGGGAGGATTGGGAAAAGACAAAAAGTTGAACGTGGGTGAGTTCTCACAGAATCTAGGACACTAAAACTGCACTGTAGGTACTACTGTTAAGTTACCACTGTGGGGTACCACCGTACTTAATACTTTATGAGACCAACTGGAGTTACAATCGGAGCTATCACTGTCGATACTTATTTGTAGGTACGTCTGTAGTATTGACTGTAAGTTTACCACTAGCAACACTGTAGGTCTAAGTTGTAGTTTCCACTTTAGGTATCACTGTTAGTTACAAGTAGCTTACTACTGTAGTTACCATTGCAGCTCTCGCACGCGTAGGGACCAATGTAGCTGCACATTCGGTGGTTACCACTGTAGTTACCATATATTGTGCTACTGTAATTACTACTGTAGCTGCCACACTGTAGTTACACTGTATTTACCAATGGAGGTTGCCACTATAGAGCCACTATGTAGCTCCCACTGTTAGTTTACACTATAGCTACTACTGTAGTTACCACTATAGACACCCCGTTAGTTGCCTACTACTATATTTACCATCTCTAGGTAACAATTTAGTTACCAGTGTGTTAATACTTATCACTGTAATTACACTGTAGGTAGCATTGTGGTTACCACACTGTGGTAGCAGCTGGGGTTACACTGTAGCTACTTATCTGGGTGCCAACCGTAACTTACCATTGTAGTTACACTCTTACGTTATCACATGAATTACCACTGTAGTTACTTACTCTAGGTACAACATAATTACCATTGAAGTTTCACTTTAGGTAATCACTATTATTTGGTTTTAGAAGTACACGTAAGCAAAACCACTATAAAACATATTTATTATGAAAAAACGTCTTTTTCGGTCTTGAGGACCTTGATCCACTTCTAACATACAGAGGTAGAAAGACATTTATATATATAGGCGGTGAGTGATGAGAATGATGACGCAAGTGACCTGAGGAAGAGTCATAACGAACATAAGGAATGGAGGACAATGTAGAAGGCCTACTGGCCATGCCAGGCAGGCCTTATTGAAACAACCACTGCCTATGATGAGGACGGGTGAGATGAAATATTGTGACTCCTGTGTTTTGGGTTGGTGTGCTGCTGCCTTAAGTATCATGTTGCCAATGTTTTTGAATTTTGTAGTTTCCAGTGTTGCGTTCTATAGTGTCGGTTGACGTGTATTACGTGAGGCTTCAGGCACCGTCGGCGTTCTGAGGTTATTGTTCGGTGTGAACGAGTTGTGCCTCGTTCCAGTTCATCAAATGCCAGTGGAGTCTCGTTTTCTAATAAATATGTTATAGTGTTTGATTTTGTGTCTTTCTAAACCAAACTTGTGGGTATTGCATTACCAAGGTTTATACCATCACTATAATTACCACTGTAGTGCCCCACTGTAGTTGAACCCACTGCACTAACAACTGTAGTTACCCTGTAATTTCCATGTAGTCGCCACTGTAGCTACAAAAACTACCTACGGACAAGCTTCGGCGCAATTAATTTATTAAGACAAAAAGATTCTTTGATCCTGTATCCTAAGGCATTCCAGTGAGATGAGAGTTTCAAACAACTCGCTTGAAGCTGCGTTCAGGCTCTGCTACATATCAGCTCAGAGATCTAATTCACGTTATTTAAGATTTTTTGTGAAGAAAGCTTAACCACACCTGGGAATTAACATGTTGGTTTGTACAAGTCATCGTCCTACAGTCACTAGGAACCTTGGAATACTTACAAAGCAGATGTTTGAAGTCCATGATGCAAAATGTCTACCCTGGCTAGGTAGATGGTTAGTGGAAAAAGCAGACCGTATGGTAAAACCAAGGTCGATGTTTGGTGAACAAGTAGATTTATCATGGAATATGGTAATTGTATAATGACCTTGTTAGATAGTTAATGTTCTACAAACAGAAGAGACCAGGTTGATGTTAGTCAAAACAAGTGATGTAATCACCTTTGGTCAACCAGGTGATGTAGGATTAACCAGGTAGATGTGTGTGAAGACAGATGTACGTATTGGAACGAGTTGAAGTGGTCAGCCAATAGATCTTTTAGAAAAGAAGGCAGATGTACGGTTAGCATACGCAGAATGTACAACCAACAAAGCAGAGGTACAGTTAACAAACAGCGTGGCTACAGTTAACTAGCTGATGTACAGTTAAAAAGGCAGAGGTACAGTTAACAAGGTAGATGTATACGTTAAAAGGCAGAGGTACAGTTAACAAGGCAGAATGTAAAGTTAAACAAGGTAGATGCACAGTTAACAAGGCTCGTCGGTCACACCTAAGGAGGTTGATGTTATGGTAAGGCAGGTAGATGTATGGTAAGGGCAGGTAAATGTTTGGTAAAGCAGGTAGGTGTATGGTATAGGCAGGTAGAGTTGGTAAGGAGGTAGATGAACCATAATGGTAAAAGCAGGGAGATGTATGGTAAGGCAGGTAGATGTTGTAATGCACGCCGACTGCGCGGTGCGTTAAAGCAGGTAGATGTATGGTAAGGCAGGTAGATGTATGGTAAGGCAGTAGATGCAATGTAAGGCAGGTAGCTGTATGTAATGCAGGTAGATGTATGTAAGGCAGTAGATGTATGGTAAAGAAGGTAGATGTATGGTAGGCAGGTAGATGCTATGGTAAAGCAGGTAGATGTTTGGAAAGGCATGTAGAATGATATGGTAAGGCAGGTAGATGTATGGTAAAGCAGGTAGATTGTTTGTGTAAGGCAGGTTGATGTTATGGTAAAAGGGAGGGCAGGTTAGATGTATGGTAAGGCATGTAGATGATGGTAAGCAGGGTAGATGTATAGCGTAAGGCAGGCTAGATGTTTGGTAAGGCAGGTAGATGTTTGGTAAGGCAAGGTATAGATGCATGGTAAGGCATGTAGAGTATATGGTAAGGCAGGTAGAATGTTTGGTAATGCAGGTAGATGTATGGTAAGGCAGGTTAGATGTAGTAAGGAGGTAGATGCATGGTAAGGCAGGTAGATGTAATGGTAAAGCAGGGTAGATGTATGGATAAGGCAGGTCAGATGTCATGGTTAAAAGCAGGTGATGTTGTAAGCAGGATCACATGTATGGTAAGGAACGTAGTATGAATGGTAAAGCAGGTAGATGTATGGTTAAGGCAGGTAGAATGAAGGTAAAGCAGGTTAGATGTGTGGTAAGGCAGGAGATGTATGGTAAGCAGGGAGATGTATGGTAAAGCAGGTAGATGTATGAGTAAGGCCAGGTAGATGTATGGTTAAGCAGGTAGATGTTTCTGATGTAGATTCATTCAATTTTTTTAAAAGATTCTGCAGGTACATACAGATTTTGAAAAGTTTTTTCCTACCTTCGTAGCCTAAGCCTGACAGCCTGGCTTCACTCATCTGACTGACCATGGAGACTGTTGTGCCTGTGGCCAGAAACAGTCATCACAGCATGTCTGATAAGCAAGCTGTGTAGTGGTTCAGTTTCCGTCATGATAATTTCTATACTTTTCTACATTATTTGTTGCATTACCGGTAGCCAAACTGCCCGAGTTGTCAACAAGAACGAAACTGACTCACGAAATCGTAATGACACGATTGCAAACAAAAACCATACCCCGGCCGGGACTTAACAACGAATATTGTTATAGTGTTTCACACTGTGCCATTGTGTCCATACTTTCTTCAAAACTGAGGTGCACGTGCTCGCGCTCAACTTTCCTATCATATCTCTAACTTCAGCACGTCGTTTTCGCAGGCCTTAGATTAGGGATTCTGGCCTTCAAATTCTTCCCTTATACTGCCATTCATTATCAAGTTTCTCTTTCTTTCCACTCAGGAGGGCACAGTTCATTTTCATTTTTCACAGGGTTTGACAAGGTTAAGGATACCTAGCTTTTAATTGGCCCAAGCTATTTATAGGTAAGGATCCTAACTTTATTAGGTAGCTAAGAGCTGTTACCCCACTCAGCTCATTTGAAAGCATTTTTATTGTATGAGAACATAAAAGTAGGGCAACAGGATGAATTGGAGCCATCTGTGGGACAGACATTTATTTATTTGTATCTGATTTGATGTGTAGCTTGCATGTAGACGTTTAATATGGTATTTAGGAGTAGTAGTTTAGATGCAGTTTAGATGCTGAAGTTAAGATGCAAAGTTGCAGGTAGTAGTATTTATATAGTAGTTAAGATGTAGTAAGTTACAAGTTGTATTATATATGTAAGAGCTTAAATGTTGCAGTTTTAATGTTGTACTTCTGATGCAACAGTTTAGATATTTTAGTTTAAATGAAGCACTTAAGATGTAGAAGCTTAGATGTAGAAGCTTAGTTAGATATTCTACTCCAAGATGTTGAGCTAACTATTGAGAGACCTAGGAGTGCTAAAGTCAGAGGATCTTATTTCCAAGGATAACCATATAATTATCACAACCGCGAGGAACAGGATAGGATGGATAATTACAACCTTTAAAACAAGAGATGCCAAGCTTATGGCGATTCTCTTTAAATTAAAGTCACTTGTTCTTTGTAAGTGGGTGGAATATTACTGTCCACTTTTAAGGCAGGCAGAATTGCAGACCTTGAGAATGTACAGAGAACCTTCACTGCACGTACAGATCAGACACCTAAATAACTGGAAACACTTGAAGTCCCACGACTTGTACTCCTTGGAATAAAGGTGAGAATAATACGTCATAATTTTCATAAATATCAGTCTCTAAGAAAGCCAGACAGTGTAGATGGTATAAAATACCTCTAGTGAAAAGCAAGCAAGTCCTGAGCACACTGAGATACAATATAATAAGTGTAAGACACTCAGGACTATTTAAGAGCCTCCCAACATGCATAAGATGATTAACAGAAGACCCTTACCTGGAATCTACATGGAATTTGTTATGGGGGTTAACGTCCCCGCGACCCGGTCCTCGACCAGGTCCCCCAGTGAACCAAGGCCTGATCCACCGGCCTGTTATTGCGGGCTGCACACAATGTAACATACGAACCACAGTCCAGCTGATTAGGTACTGACTTTAGGTATCTATTCAGTTTCCTCTTGAAGATGGCCAGTGGTCTATTGGAAATTACCCGTATGTATTGTGAGAGGCTATTTAACGATCATGGGCCCCTGACACTTAATGTACCTATGGCACCCTTGCTTTTCATTGGGAAGTATGTTGGGCAGTCTCTCAAATCTTTTGCTTTAGTAGAGAGTGATTTCTGTGTGTAGATTTGCAACAAGTCCCTCTAGGATTTTTCAGGTGTAGATTATGTTGTATCTTTCTCAGCTACGGTCCAAGGACTACAGGTAAAGACTTTTTTTTTTTTTTTGCACATCCCTTTTACAGGCTAAGAGTTGTCATCCTATCTCAGCTCAATTCGAAGCCCCAGCTATATCGGAGGTATACTACCACCCCCCAGGATGTGATCCACAACAGTCAACTAACACCAGGTACCTACTTACTACCATATGAACAGGGGCAACATGTGTAAGGAAACATCCAACATTTTCACCTGGCCTAGATTCGAACCGCGACACTCGGTATGTGAGCCGAGTGTGCATAGTCGCTAAAGCTCTCGCTTCACACGGCGAGTGTCTGCGTTCGATTTCCAGAGTGGGTAGAAACATTGGGCGTGTTTCTTTACACCGGTTGTCTATTTATTTATTCATTTATTTATTAATTTGAACATGATACAGAGAAGTACAAAGGAATACAGTTAAAGTGCAGCATGCCAAAGCCCCTTGTATGCAGAGCATTATGGGCAGGCTTAAAGTTAACTTAAGTTTAACTAAGCAATGATATATTCAGTGGTAAAAACATTATTAGTATGGATGTTTTGTATGGTGAGTAGGTTTAGAGTTTTGAATATTGGTGGAATGTGCTGCCTGTAGTGGGAATTTGTTATCATTCTGACTCCAGCCTTTTGTTGGGGAATTATGTAAACTGAGATGGTTTATTGTTGTTGAGCCCCATGCACAAATTCCATAGGTGAGATAGCGGTAAATAAGTGAGTGATATAGGGCCAGGAGGGCTGACTGTGGAACATAGTACCGTATCTTCGATAGTATGCCTACGGTCTTGGAATTTTTTTTTGGAAATTTGTTGTATATGTGTTTGAAATTTGAGTCTATTATCAAGGTGGATTCCTAAGAATTTTCCCTCTGAGTTCTGTGATAGGTGATCCGTTTATCATCACGTTAAGAGGGACATCTGTAGCTCTGTTACCAAACTGAATGAAGTAGGCTTTGTCAATGTTTAGAGTGAGTTTGTTAGTCCTCATTCAGGTAGATATTATCTGTAATTCGGTATTTACAGTATTGGCTACCATGACTGGGCTCGGGTGAGAGAAGACGTATGTAGTTTCATCTGCAAATAGTGTGAGTTTGAGTAGTTGCGATGCATTTGGTAGGTCATTTATGTATATGAGAAAGAGAAGAGGGCCTAGGACACTTCCCTGTGGGACACCAACTCTAATTGGATGTGCAGAAGAGTTTGCCCCATTTGTGTACACATATTGGCTTCTGTTGCTGAGGTATGACTTTAGGTAGTTGAGGGAGTGCCCTCTCATACCATAGTGCGACAATTTTATGTGGAGCAAGTCATGGTCAACTGTATCAAAAGCTTTACGTAAGTCAATGAAGATCCCCAGTGGGACTTCTTTTTTCTCTATTGCTGTGTATATATGTTCTAGCATGTGTATAATAGCATCATTAGTATTTTTATTAGGCCTGAACCCAAATTGACAAGGATTGAGTATGTTGTGGGAGATGACGTAGGGATAGATTCGCTTATGAATTAATTTTTCCAGGATTTTAGAGAGAGGGTGTAAGTTGGATATTGCCCTATAGTTATTCAAGTCTGTTTGGTCTCCTCCTTTACGGAGCGGGGTGACCCTTGCTATTTTGAGAACTGTAGGGAAGGTAGAGGATTCAATGGATTTGTTAAGGCATGTTGCAATGATTGGTGATAGTACTTGTGACACTCTTTTATATATAAAAGGTGGTAAGGTATTTAAATCTCCTGTCTTGTTTTTTAGTGTTGATAATAAGGGAGACTTCTGTAGGGTTAGTCGGAGCTAGGAACAGTGTGTTAGGGTAGTTGCCAGTGAGGTAGTCATTGGGTGGGGTATCTGAGTTTGGGATTTTATTGGCAAGGTTTTTTCCTATAGTGGAGAAGAAATTATTGAGTCTGTTTGCTGTTTCAGTTGGGGTTCACCTGGTTTTGTTAATTCAATTACGCTATTTCGTGATATCTTTTTTGTTCCTAGAATTTTTGATAGGGTTTTCCAGGTCTTTTTTATATCACCTCGTAAGTTGGATAATCTGTTCTCATAATACAGTTTTTAATCCTTCTTATCAGGCTGGTTAGGATTGACGAGTAACGTTTTGTTTGGTCTCTGGTCATGTGACCCATTTTGTACTGTTTTTCATATAGGTGTTTTGTATTTATGGATTTGAGGATGCTGGGTGTTAGCCAGGGACTGTTCAGTCTCTTTGCAGTCATCTGTTTAGCTTTTTTAGGGCAGTGCTTGTTATAGAGGTACTGGGACTTTTTTAGAAAATTATTAATGCATTCGTCAATATCTGTATAGATTTCTAGCTCAGTGTGCCAGTCAATGTTTGTCACTGCTGCTGTGAAGTTATTAATGGCTGCCTCATTGTGAAGTCTGAAAGTGACTTTGGTAGTGTCTTGGGGTAATTTGCTAAGATCTGTTATGAGGAAGGTAGGGTAGTGGTTTGTGGTATTATCTGTGATTATGCCTGATTTTAAAGGGGATATGGTGTTGGTCCAGATGTGGTCTAGTAGGGAAACACTAGTCTCTGTAACTCTTGTAGGTTTTGTTACTGTTGGTAGCAACATGCAGTTATTCAGTGTTTGTGAATTCAGTAACGTGTGGGTCCTGGTCTTTATATTGAAGTCACCTGAGAGTAGTAAGTGATCTTTGTTCACGCGTGCATCAGTTATCATACTTCCTAGGTTTTCACTAAAACGGCTAATGTTTGACTGTGGTACTCTGTAGATGTTTATCACTGTGAGGGTTTTTTTGTAAGGGTAGGGTTAAAACCCATCAGAAAATTGGAAGTCCCTGGGGTTTGTGACTGGTTGGGTTTGACGGGACAAAGGGGGACCTTTATTTTTCCCGGAAATGTAGGATTGAAGGCTTTTAATGGTGTTTATGTAAATTGTGTCCAGGACTGTTTTCCTCGTACATGTATTGTGTAAATTAATTAATTTTTAAATTAATTATTTTCCAGTGGACACCGGGTTTTTTAAAAATTTTCCCAGTAAATTTAAATTTGTTTGACTAAATTTTTAAACATTGAGGTGTTAAAGGTTTGTTGAAAACATTTTAGTCTTGCCTTGATGGGGGGGGAAATTTTTGGGGGAAACGGGCAGTAGTAACCAGAAGAACATGTGATTTAAAGGGAAGTTTTATTCATTTGGGGTTGCAGTTGTGTTGGTTTCTTGATACCTGAAGGTGGGTTTCCTTGACATTTTTTACAAAGTTCCTTTAAAATTTGTTTTTTCCGGCTTGGGGGTGTATTTGAATTTTTTTTTGAAAATACTGTTTTAAGGCTGTTTTTCCTCCATGTTTTTCCAGGGGGTAATAAAATTTTTCCCCATTGAAATTGATATTTTTCTTTTAAATGGGAAGGGAAAAACTTTTCCCAATTTTAAAAGGGATTTAATTTTGTGTTTCGGGGAACAACTAAAATTTTTAAAAAGTGTTCATGTAGGGTTCAAAAAACCCATAACCTTCATGTTTTCCCCGGGAAATGAGGGGGGGGGGAAAATCATGTCCCAAAAAGGAGTATGGGGGGAAAACCAACCCTTTACGGCATGGAAAGGGCCCCCGGGAACATTCCCTTTTAGGATGTTTCTTGTTGTTTTTGGGAAAACCTTTTGTACCTTGATGAGTTTAGTTTTCAAAGGGGGCTTTTAAGTACTTAAAATTTTGGAGTGGGGTGTCGGGAAATTAAAACTTAATTTAAGGTTCAAGAAGGGGGGAAGGAAAAAATTTTTAAGGGTTTTAAAAGTTAGGGTGTCGGGGAATTAAGGGGTTTATAGTTTCATTTAGGGTAAGGGAAACATAAGCAGGGTTATTTTGGGTTTATTAGGTTAAAAAACCTTTACGGTTGCTTTAGAGGGGGGTTTTAGTGCTTGGGGAACTTTTTTAATTCGAATAAAAAATTTTAATGTAGGTTTTGGGGAATTTAGGGAAAATGTAAAAAGGGGTTTAAGGATTTAGGGGGCCCCCTTTTCCCTGGAATTTTTAATTTTAAAAGGGATTTAAAGGTATTTTTAAAGAAAAAAGGGGTAAAATGGGTTTTAAGTGACGGGTTTGGGTGTTTTGGAAAAATGAAAATTTGTTGTCCCATAAAAAGGGGGTTTCAAAAGTAGTATGTCATTGTTTGGTCAGCTGGGAAACTGATCCCTTGTACAGTAAAAAAAAGGTTTGATTATTATTATAATTCAAAGTAGGTAATCATTTTATCGAAAAGGGTTTTTTAAAAATGGAGATACGGAGGGTTAAAGGGTTTGACACACTTTTTGGATGGTAACATATATTTTGTCGGCTTTTGAGGGTTTGAATGGGGGGGGGGCCCACCCTTCTGCCTGTTTTTTGGGCCTTAGGTCTACCCGACTGAGAGGGGGGCCCGAGGTACGACCCAACACTTTTGCGCACCCTTTTTGGACGTCACCCCAAATTACGGCCCTAAAAGGGATCTCGTATCTAAAGCACAGGGGAGTTTCAAATTTATGCTTTGCTAAAAAACACAGGGATCAGAAAAACTAGGGCTGACAGCCTGGGTTTTATGTTACGTTTTTTTGCCCTTCAATACACTACTATCTATAGGTTGAACGGGCCCGGGCGGTTCTGGGCTGATTCTTACAAAAAACCAAATTTTCAATATAAACTTAAAAAACTAAGGATTTTTTTCAAAAAGGGGTTTTTTAGTAGGGGGTTTGTTAACGTTTTCTTTTTAAAAAACTATAAAAAAACCATTATCCCAATATAAAATGGAAATTGATCGATCGATCTGTTTCAAGCATTTAAAAGGGGATTTTTTGAGGAAAGAATAAATATAAAATATATTTAAGGTGAAATTAACAGAAAAGGGGGCATCTGGTGCACTCAGACTATTACTGTAAAATTTCTCAAGAAAATACGGGGGGAAAAGGGGGAATACAAAAAAAAAAAAAAAAAAAATTTGAAAAAACTAATCAGTTAAAAAACCAAAACAGTTGGCCCAAATTTTTTTCATCTCGGACAAAAGTTTTTAAGACTATTTTACTTTTTAAACCCAATTCGGGCGAGGGTGGGGTTTACTTTGCAAAAATGGTTATAATCTCTGGGAGGATCGAATTCCCTCTGCAAGGGGTTAACACATCCCTTGACTGGGGAGATCGGGGGAAACAAGAAATCTAAAAAGATCCTTGGGGGTTTCCCCTCTTTACTTTTTCGAGAAACCAAGGAGTAAAGGGCCCATTCGGTTGGTGATTATGATGGGGAATCGGGGTAGGGGGGTTACAGATTTAAAGAGGATTTTCAGCATCTGTCATTTTAAAGTCGGGTAGCAATATTCCTAAAACATCGCAACAAATTTTTCTTTATGATCAAAATTGGGGTTTTTCTTTGTATTTCCCAGTACAAATTTCTCTAACCTTATACTTTTTTTCCAGAGATATGTTCTACAACTCGATAAGGTCCGACAAACTTTTGACGACCTTGGGATTTCGGATGTTTTTTGAAATTTTTCAGCTTTTAATCTTGAACCTACTTTGCCCTTTTTGACGTTTTGCAGGCTTTTGTTATCTAGAAAATTTTCTGCTGTTGTTTTATAAAGGGTTTTTCCACGGATTCTTCAAAACCCACCCCTGAGCCATGCTGGTACGAGTTGCTACAAAATCTCAGGGTTGTATTGGGGTTTGGGAAAGGTGTCTTTATAAAAAAACTCATGGGGGAAAACCTTATCACATTTTTACAAGGGCATAATGGGAGTATCCCTAGGGAAAGCATTGTAAGCAAAATTTTAGGGGCCACACGGGACATCTGGAAATGACTTCACCCCAAATTTTCCCTTTTGGGGGTTTGGGATAGTGGCTCTCAGGACTTAAGTACTTTCTTATTGGTTCTTTGGGCAAAACCATTGCTGGCGGATGATGGGAAACAAGGGTTTGGTTTTGGATTTTAAAATCCTTTTGTTTTAAAGAACACAAATTTTCAAAGGAAAAATTCTTTTTTTAAAACAAAAGATTTCCCCCCATTAATGGTTAAAAACAAAAGGGAAATTGGAAAAAGTGTTTGTTCCCTTGGATAACTTTTTTAAAATTTTGGAAACTGGGCCCTTTTTCCCATTTTTCCTTTTGGGAATTAGGGAAATTAACTTAAAAATTTTTTTGGTTGAAAGGGGGGCCTACCTTAAAACCCAAAAATGTTTTTTTCCCCTTGGAAAAATTTTAAAAATTTGGGTTTTTTTCAAAAACCCAAAGGGCCCCCCCCCCCAAACCCTTGGTTTTCATGGTGGTGGGACACTTATTGGTTTGGAATTACAATTTCCTTTATGTTGCATCCCCAAGGGCCATACATTTCTTAAACTTTCCCCGCAAAAGGGGTCGGTTGGGGCCTTAACGTGGAAAAGTTTTTCTTCCCTGGGCCAAAAAATATCCATCCAAAAGGGGTTTTTTGGGAACACCTGGTTTGGACCCAGAACTCTTGTGGCAAAAAGCACTGGACTTTGGAATTCTTAAAAATGGTTAAAAATCTCCTTTTGGGAAAGTAACCCCAACCCTTCCGGGTTTTTGTTCGGAAAAAAAAGTTTTTTGGGGGCCATTCTTTTAAAACAAAAAAGGGTTTGGAAATTTTTGGGGTTTTTAAAGTAAGAAAGTTTTCCTTTTACGGAATAATTTACCCAGCCCAAGGGATCTTGTTCCGGGTTGGGATTTGCCACCCTTTTCGACTGAAAAGGAATTCCCAATTAAAACTACATAAGTTTTTCCGGATAAAGGGGCTTGGGGGGAAAACTAAAATTTTCCAAAATTGGCCGGGTTTTAAAAATTTTCAAAATTTTGGGAAACTGTTTTTTTGGGATGGTAAAAAAGGGCCATCTTTTTTAACCCCAGTTAGGGGGTTTGGAAAAAAAATTTGGCCCCAAATGGTTTAAAACCTGCAAGGGCCCAAAAAGGTTTTCGGAAGGCTTTTTGGGCCCAATTATTGGGAAATTTTTGACCGCGTTACTTTTTTCTTTTAACCCTTCTTAAGGGGGGAATCGGCCCAAGGAAAATTAAATTTTGATCAAAAAAATTCATTTTTGGGGCTTTTTGTTCCCAAAAGGGCCTTTTAATTTACCAAAGTTTAATTTTTTGAAAGGGAATAATTTTGAAAAAATCTAAAACCAAAAGGGGAACCAATGGATTTTCTTTTATTGAGGGGGAAAGTTTTTTTGGGGGGCCCCAAACCAAAAAGGGGGAATTTAATTAAGAACCTGTTGGGGGAAAGAGAGCTTTGGTGTTTAAAAGGGGCTTGAAAACCCTTTAAAACAAGCCACAAAGGATTTTAAAACGGGCACCAGCTTTTTTGGGGGAAAGGTTGGAATTTTTTGCATTTAAAATTTTCCAAAAGGTAAATCAACCCCCAAGGGATGACCTTTTTTTTGGCCGGAAACTTAAATTTCTGGTGAAAAATAAAAAGAAAAATTGAAAATTTTTGGACGGGAATTTTTTAATTTGGCTTTTTGTTCCCAAAGGTATTAAACCCAAGTCCTTTCAAGTGGACCCCAGGGAAAATAAGTTTCCCGTCTTCTTCCCCCTGGTACCAAGGGGTTTTTAAAAGATGTGTTACCCGAGAAAAAATTTGATTAGGGAAAGGAGGGGGGTAATCCCCCAATGGGAAAAAGTTGATGGTTAAGGGGATGAAGTTGGAGAAAAATTAGCCGCCCCTGTAAGGGGGCCCCAAAACCTTTTAAACGAACAGGGTGGAAAAGGATTTGACCCCAAGGGTAAAAAGGGTACCTAGAAAAAGGAAAGTGGGGGAAAAAAAGGATCGGGAATTTTTCCATTGGAAAAAATTCCTTTTTAATTTTTTTCAAATCCCCGGGGCCCCAAATTGGCATTTTTGGGGAAAAAAAAAAGGATCTAAGGCCCCGGAAACCAGGGTTTTGCAAGGAGGGAATTTAAACCAACCAAAGGCATTTGTTTAAAACCCTTTTCTGCGACACCCCGGTGGTAAAAACATTCTAAAAAACGAAAGGTAATTTGGGGGATAGGTTGTCCCAAAGGAAAGTTGGGTTGGGAATGGGAAAAATTCGGTTTTTTCCCCCCCCCCCCCCCCCCCCCGGATGGAACACGAGGGGGTTTTTACAAAATTCCAACCAAACGTTTGGGGTTCTCTGGGAAGAGGGGGAAAGGCTTTCTCCTTCAACTTGAAAAAATATAAAAAGTTTCCCTGTTTAAGTGGAAAAAACCCCCAGAATGGAACCCCCCAATGGCCAAAGGGAAAAACCTCTTTCGAAAAAGGGAAAGGGTTGCAAAAAAGCAAAAAATTTTAAAGGGCCGGGAAAAACTTGTGGAAAAAAGGGAAAGCGGGGAGAAAAGGTCTTTTTTCCTTTAAAAGGTAGGAATTGTGGTTTCAACAAAAGAACCGGGGTATTTCCCACAAAGGGGGGTTACAATTGGGAAAATAGGAAAAACCAACGCCTTTTTAAAAAGTGAGATAATTTTTAATTTGCGCACCAGAGCCCAATGAACCATAAAATGGGCCATTATGGACAAAAGCTTGTATTTAAGGGGAACCAATCTTTACTTTAGGATTTAAATTGAAAACGAAAAGGGGGGAGTTGTCTTCGGAGAAGGCATTTTACTTTTTTAAAAATTCCTTTCCCGTCAGGGGAATTTGTGAAGCAAACATCCAGGGGGGTTGCATTCCCCCCCGGGCCCCTGTTTAAAGGGCCCCTTCCCCAAAAAGGAATTGTAAAACGGGGATGAGTACATTATAAAACCCTTCCCGTCACCATGGGGGTTTTGGGTTGGGGCGCTCGAGTTCCCCCAAATTTGGGGAAAAATTTGACCCTGGTTCGGGGGGTTGTTTTGAAAAACCCACGATGTCGGGTTTCCTCTAGGGTTCTGGGTTGGAAGGCCCCGGGAAAAGCCCCTTGATTTTCTAAAGGGTTTTTTAAAAAGAGCATTTCCCCAATTCGGGATGTGTCATGTCCTGAATTCTATGATAAGTACGTAGGGAGATCGACGGGGACTCACCCTCAGTACGAGCTTCTTAGGGTGATGTCTTTGGAAAAATTTAATAGCGATTGGCCAGGGGTAACCAAAATTTGAAAGAAAAACCCTTTTTGGACTGTGGGTACTGAGGTATTTGGGGTTTGCTAGGGGAAAATTGATGGCCCCTTCAACCCTTTTTGTTTGGGAAATGATGGAGGGTGAGTGATTGGGGTTTGGGGGAGGTTTGGTTTTTTAGCAAAAACTAGAGGGGGGGGTCCCGGGTTTGGGAAAAAGGTTTTTGGGAATAAAATTTACTATAAGGGGGGTTTCCCCTCGGGAAAACAAATTTCAACTGGTTTAGAGTGCGGGGCGGCCCAATGTAGCATTTTGCGGACTTAAATTTTTAAAAATACCTAGATTTTGGTGGCATTAGTTGTTTTTTTAAACCCCAAAAATGCAGCAAATTTTTTGGAAAACCCCATCAAAGGGCTGGTTTATCACTATCTTTGGGGGAACTTTAAATTTTTAAACTGCTTTAAGAATGAACTAAAGGTTTTTTTAAAGACGAAGAGAAAATTTCTTTCAAAAGGGAACTTTTTCTGGTCTCGGAGCTTTTGGCAAACTAATTCCTTGAGAAACGAACGGATGGGGTTTCTCGCCCCGGGTTTTTAAAAATTTCGAAATTAAAATGTTCTTTAATCTTGCCACCTGGTTAAAATCTTGGAAGCCCTTTTTCATACAAATTTTAATTAAAATTCCCATTTGAGGCGGCTGGGGGGAAAAGGGCTAGACTCCCCTTTTCCGATATTATTAAAAAACTCTAGATGGAAGACCATCAAAGGGAAGCATTAGCTTGGCTCTACTTTTTTGCGGGTTTTTTAAACCAACCTTCAAGGTTTTGTCTGGGTCACCATTGGAACAAGGGCCCATGCTTTCTCCCGATCATGGACTAAAATTTTAGCAGGCTAAAAGGGTCTGGTTTTGTCTATTATTTGATAAGGGGGGTTACTCAAATTTTGGGCTAAAAAAATTTAAAGGTTGTACTAGCAGCTGTGCTGAGGCATCGCTTTGAAAAAATCTTGAGACATGTTTGAAAAAAAATTTTTAAAAAAAAAAAATTTTGGGGAGAAAAAAAAAAAAGGTTTAACGGGGGAAAACACATGACAAGTGTTTTTAAATAGGAAAAAAAAAATGTTTAAAAAACTATTTGTTTAAGTAAAAAAAAAATGACAGGGGCACACGGGTAACCCAAAAAAACTCACACAAAAAAAATATGAAAATAAAAAGGGAAAAAACTAAAAAATAAAGGGAAAACCCCTTTTTGTATTTTTCTAAAATCTTTTTTTGCTCAATTTTTAAAATTTTTAAATTGGAAAAAAAATTCCCACAGTGAGTTGTCTTTCTTTAAAAGCAACAAGGAAATACAAAAATAAAATGTTTTAAAATGGACTAAATTTTTAAAAATTTGGGTCCCAAAAAAATAAAACAGAGGCACAATCACTGAAAAAAAAATTTTAAAAAGACACAGGGCAGAATAAAAATTTTTTGAAAAAGAACAGAAACATAAAAAACTGCAAATGAAAAAAATGTAGCAATTTTTAAAAAAAAAAAAAAAAAATTGCTAATAAAAAAAAAAAAAACTGCTTAGAATTTTCTGAAGGGGGAAAAAATTTAAATGGCAAAACAATATTTTTACAAGAATTAAATTTCAAAATTTAAAACAATGTGGGAAAAATAAAAATTTTTACACAACAGAAAAGAAATTTTATAAAAGGGAAAGAACACTTTAACTTTAACTGCAATCAAGCAAACTTAACAAGCAAAAAACAATTTACTCTTTAAAAAAGAACTTAAAAATTGCACTAAGAGTGAAATTTTTTCAAAGGAACATGAAAAATAATAGGTGCTAAAACACATAACAAAAAAGGGTTTTAACACTTTTCGTGAAAGCAGAAAAAACAAATCAAAAATTTAAAAACAAAACTAGAATTTTTTGCAATGAAAAATTGATTGTGTGAAAAATTTTTTTTAAAAAAAAGATTTCTTGCTTTTCACAAAAAAAATGGGGAAAAATTGGGCTGTGGGAAAAAAAAAACAAATTTTTAAAAAATGGCTAAAAAAGGGAAAGAATATGGAAAACAAGAAAATTTTTCAAAAAACAAGGGAACAAAACAAAAATACACAAAAAACTGGGAAAAAAAAAAAAAAAATTTTTAAAAAGACAAACCCCCTGAGTTTTTGTTTCAGAATATGAGGTTGAAAAATTTTTCTGAAAAAACTTCACTGGGGAAAACTGGGGGAACACAAGGGATTTTGAAGTGTAAACCCCCAAAAGTTCTTACTGCTCATATGTTGCACACACAACAAAAGGAAAAAAAAAAAACTAAGTACTTACTTTCAAGTATATAAAAAGGGCACACAACACAACAACATTAAAATTTAAATTCCGAAAATTTAAAACTGAAAAAAAGGAGATTTTAAAAAAAAAATTTAAAGGGAATCAGTACTGGATAAACACTGAGTCTGATCAAGAGTCACTTTAAAGTCCTAAGAAAAAAATCCCCTGGGGAAAAACAAAAGAAAAAGTTTTCAACCCCTCGCAAAGGGCTTTTGAAAAAAAAAATATTATCGCTTTTAATTTTAATTGGTGAAGAAAAAGAGGTTGATGGATTGTTTATGTCGTTTTTGCTTGGCTTTTCTTGCAAAAAGGGGATTGTAGGGAAATTTCCCCTTACATCGGGCGTAAGGGCACACACAGGAGCTTTTAAGGTGGGCCCCAAAACCACTCTAGCTCTTGACCCCCTTTTGTGGTCCTTTAAAATTTTTGGGTGTGCTGCAACCTTAAATTTGTTTTTCCAAAAAAAATGAAGAAGTAGGGAGGGGGTAAGGGGTTGTGGGCGTCTGAGGCCGGTTTTGGTGAGTGTGGTTGGGTTTGTGGGGGTTTTAAAAGGGCTTTTGGGCCGGCAATGGTTGAGACCATGTGGTCGGGGGGGGGCTGGGTCTAGGGGGTTTAAAAGGCGTAAGCCTTTATGAGAACGACCCCCGCTGCCGGAAAAAAAATTTTTTTAAACCGACCGGCCTTTTTTTTAAAAAAAAACCCCAAAAAAACTTTCAACACCACAAGGAAAGAAAAAAAACACTCGAAGCTTGGGGGTTTAAAACACAAAACGATTTAAGACTACTATGTGGCTTGGGTCGGTAAATGGGGTAAAAACCCTGGGGTTTGTTGGGTAGCTGGCTTATCTTAACCCCTTCACCAGAATGGCTTGATAACTTCTCACGATGAGACAACAGAGGTGGAAGGGTGGCTTTGGGGGGCAAGGGGAAATTTGGGTGGGGGTTTTGGGCTAGGGTCGACTGGGCTTCCCCACCCCAGACTGGGAAAACTGGCCCTTTTTTTGCAAAATCGGGTTTAAAAACCCCCGGGAGTGATGGGAAAAAAAGCAGATCACTAATACAAAAAGACTGACCAGTGAATAATGTAGAAACTGGTAGGAGGTTGGACGGGGGAAATGGCTTGAGGTTTGCTGGGGGGCGGGGGGTTTTAACCACGGTTTGGCCTTTCTGGTGAAAGGGAAAAGGGGCCTTTTTTGGTCAAAATTTTTTCTCCAGAAAAACGCTTTTTAATCGTTTAGAATTACCCGGGGCCCCCCCCATGCCACCATTTTTCGTAAAGGGTTCTTAAATGGAGTATCGAGGGGGGGAAGGTAGACACACTTTTTTGGGATGGTAACATATATTTTTGTCAGACTTTGATGATTTAATTTGGAGCCCGGGGCCCCTGCCTGTTTCGCCCGTAGGGGGCTACGCCGACTTAAAAGGGAGGAAGAGAGGGGACGAGCCTACCATGGCATCCCGGGGGAGTCACACAAAGTCACAGGGCCCACAAGGGGAAACTCGTATTTTTAAAAGCAAAATGGACAAAACTAAAAATTTCTATGCCCATATAAACAGGGGAAACAGCAACCCCAAAGGGTGACATCAGTTGCCCTTTATATACCCGTATCTGGTTTTTTAGGTTTTTTTTTCCTCACATTTCAGCCGGGGAACCCAAAGGGTTTCCCGGGTCCCAACCCGGTTGTTTTTTACTAGCAAACCCTTTAGTCCCCCATAGTCTCTTAATTAACTGGGAAAATAAAATCTTCACCTTTTTATCAGGAAGTGCGCAGACCTGTCTGTGGGGTGTTTTACTCACCTTTGTGGTTTTTCAGGGGGGCGATTCTTAACTCCTGGCCCCCCCCTCTTCACTGGCCCTGCCCGGGTTACTTTCCGCCCCCAATTTAGCTCTATCTTACCTCTTTTTTAAAGTCAAGGGATGGATCCTGCCCCCACCACATCACTTCCCTGGGGCTATTCCCCCTTCCTGAAAACCTTGGGCTTTAAAAAAAAATATTCCTAAAATCTCTGTGATTTATCTGAATCTTTTAACTTCCAAATGTGTTTGTGGGGGGTTTTTGAAGGGGGATACCCTGGTTTGGGGTTAAAAACCTTTGTTGAATGTTAACACTTGTAAATTGCCCGAGTTTTGAAGGGGGGGGGGAGCCCAAAAATGCCCTATTTCCCGTCGCCCGGGTTGGGGTAAAAGGGGAAAATGAGGGCCGTTGCAGGATTTCCCCCCCCTATGTGGCATCACCCGACGTATACAAAATAGTCCCCTAAGGGCCCCGCCCAAAGGGGGGGCGTTTTTTTTGTAAAACATATGGATGGTACTATGATACTCAGATAAGCATCAACACATGCAGGGGGGTCAGCAAAAATATGCTGACAAACCGTCATGTTACGTATGTCGTCTCGACGTACAATTACTACACTAAGGGGTGAAAGGCCCGGTGGCTCTTTGGCTGATTCTTTAAACCCCAAAAAGCAAAAACATATGTAAATTTTGGGAATGATGGATGGTATTGTAAAGGATGTTAAAAATAATAAATTTTTAAAGTAATGCTTAGAATTATAAGAACAAAAATTTTGGTTTTAATAAAGGGTTTAAATTTTATTTTTTGATCGTTTTTCATGCCCCTTTTACGGTTCTGGGGGGGAAAAAAAAAAATGTATTTTTCAAAGTTGGGAAAATAAATTTAAAAGGGAAAGGGGAAAAAAATTGGGGGGTGCACAGATCAATACTTTCTAATTTTCAAAAACTCGGAGGGGAAAGTGAGCACAAATTTTTTTTTGAAAACTGATCGGCTTTAAAAAACAAAAAAACACAGTTTACAAATTCATTCATCTTGGAATTTTAATTTTACAGACTATGACAATTTTTTAAAAAAAACTTGGGGGGGTAAAAAAATTTTTCTATTCAGAATTTTTTATGTCTTTGGGGGGATCGAATTCCTTTGCAATGGTTTAAAACATGCCTTTAAAAAAGGGGAGATTGAAAAAAGTATCTACAAAAAAATTTCCTGTGGGTTTTCATTTCTTGTTTGGAAATTTCGCAAAGAATAACGACATTCGGGGTTTTATTATCTGTTTGGGGTAAATTAAAAGGAGAGGGGTTTCAGAGTCAAAAAGCATTGGGCAGCAAAATGAACAAAGAGGGTTTTGGGTTTTGAATTATCTCCTCGACATCGCATACTAATTTTTAAATTTGATCTAAAAAAGCGTTTCCCTTTTACTGGACTTTTTTTAACCTTTTTATGCCAATTTACATGTTCAAATACTCGATAAGGGCCAAAAAAAAAACCTTTGGTTGGGCTTTGGCATTGGGAAAGTTTTTTGAAAATTTGTCAGCATTACTAGGTTTAAAAAAAAACCCAAAAATGTGAAAACAAGATAATTTTTGAAATGTAAACAAAAAGGTCCCTATGCTTTTATATTGCAACAAAAAAGAAAACATAAAAAAATAAATTTCTTCAACATTTTTATTGTGTTCATTAACAGGAAAAAAAAACCCTTTTTGTTAAAAAAAAGGGAGACTAATTATTTTCTGAAAAAAACTTATGTATACAAAAGGGCAAATTTTAAAAAAAAAAATAGGACAATTTAATGTATCAGGGCACAATATAATACAAAAAGCCAAGGTAATGTAAGCCTGAGGGCAAACGTTTTATGCAAAAAACAAGCAATTTTTACATGAACCCAAAATAATTTTTACATGGGAAAAGGAAAAATGTATACACGAAAAACCCAAAAAATAATTTATATACAATGACAAGTTAATGTAACTTAAAAAAAAAAGTAAAATTTTTGGGATGTGGCCCGGTAATTTTGGGACCCTGAGACAAGCGAAAATTTTATACACGAACCAAATTAAAATTTTTACATAAGACAAAATAATGTATAAATGAAATTTTAAGGTTAATTTTAAAAAACATTTTTAAATTTGGAACCGTGAACCGGGGTTTTTATAAAGAGGGAAAAAAGGGTTAAAAGTAAAACAAAATTTGGGAAAACCAAAGAATTTAAAACATTAAAAAAAGCAATTGGGTATGCATGGGAAAAAGAAAAAAATTAATTTAGGGAAAACGATTAATTTTTTCCGTTTCCCAAACTTTTTTATACGAGAAAACCAATGGTGGGGAAATTTTAAAAAAAAATTTTCCCCGAGGACGGTTAATTTTTACAGGGGAAACCAAATAATTAAAATTTACAACATGAACGGGCTAAAGTAAAAATTAAAGATAAAGAAAAGAACATGCCAAAAAACTCAAACCTTTTTGCCCAAAATTTTACAGGGCCTTAAAATTATCCCCCAACAAAATAATTTTTTTTTCAACAAGTAATGGTTATTAAAAAAAATAAATTTATAATTCTTTTTTTTTCATGGCCAAAATACCATTTTTCCAAACCCCCTAATTGTATTTATTACTTAAAAAGGGGGAAAAAACCCCACCCAAGGTTTTTTGGCCCAAATAGGAGCCTTCCCCCCTCCCCCTCAAAAAAAACCTTTTAAATTTCCCAAAAAAACGTAACTTTCCTATTAATCCCCCTTTCCAAATTTAACCCTTTTTTCCCTTAAAAATTTAAATCCAATTTTTTTCTAACCCCCTTGTGGTTTAAAAATTCCAAATTTTAAAAGGACTTTTTCCATAAAAAAAAAATTTGTTTTTAAAAGGCAATTTAATTTGGGGTAAAATTAAATTTTTTAAAATTTTAATTAAAAAAATATTTCATTTTTGTTTTTTTTTTAAAATTATTGTAAACTTATCTAAAATAATTTACTTTTTGGATTAGGCTAAATTTTTTAATAAGATTAGGAAGGGTTTTTTAAAGGGTTTTTTTGGTGCCCAAAAATTTTTACTTTTTTTCCCTTAACAATAAATAAAAAAATTTCTTTTAAAAAGAAAAAAAGAAATTTTGGGAAAAGGGCTTAAATTTTAAAAGTGGGGTTCTTTCTAAAAATTAAAAAGTTTTACCCATTCGGGGAAAACCCCACACAAAACCACCAAACACAAAATACATACATCCAGCTGTAGCATGGTTTTTTTTTATGTTTTTGTTGACTTCATTGAAATCTTTGGTTTTTTTTGGGGCAGTTTTAAAACCATGTAGGGCCATTTTTTGGGGTTTGGTTGTTTCCCTTTCCCCCAAATACGCGGTTTTTATTTTCCCCCTGGAAAAATTTTGGCAGAAAAGGGGAGTCCCATTGCAATACGAGGGTCTTAGGTCGAGGCCTTTTTCCCGTTGCCCTAATAGGAACTGCATGGAAGTCCCCCGAGTGGGGGTATGCTCAGGCTTGCAGACAGGCAGTCTCCTGTCTGAAAATTACAGCCGAAACCCTGTTGGCAACCTCCCAACTTGGGCTGTTTTGTTGGAGTAGTTTCAGAGGTTTTGGGGCTGGAAACCCGCGAGTCTCCCTCAAATTTAAAGGGGGCCGGCCAAACCTGATTTTTCCCTTTATGTTCTTCTCCTTAAATTTAAGTTGTTTTTGAGTCACTGTGAACGTCTGTAGCCCGTGCTGTGTCCAGAAGGTCCTAAAATATCCCCTATTTTAGTCAGCAAACACATGGGGTTTACTGCGAAATCGCATGCCCCCTTGGGGTTTGGGTATTTGGCTTTTTTTGCTGTAACACCCAAAAGCGGTTTTTTGCAGACTTTCAAATTTCAGTTTTGCGTTCTGCCTTTTTTTACAATGCGCATTTTATTTTAATTTTGATGTTAGGTCTTTGTAGGGCATTAGCACCCCTCCATGTATGCAGGTTTTCCCGTTGGAAATGCACTTTCAAAACTTGGTGTGGAAAATAGGGGGAGGAAGGTTCTGTGCGCTGCATTCTGGTTGAAACCCAGGATTTAAAACACCTGTTTTGGGGGAAGGTGATGTGGGGGTTTTTTATCAGTTGAGGAAAAAATGGAAGAAGCTTGCCATGATTGAATTCCCCATATCCTTTAAAAAAAGGATAGGTCTTTGGGGGGGAGGGTGGTGGTTACGAGCCCTCGTGGCGGGTAAAACCCACAGCAGCTGCCGGGTCTTGACCTTATCATTTTCTTTTTTATGTTCCCTTTTCCTCTTGTGGCTTATGTTTTGGGAAAAATGGGTTTTTTCTTTGCAGGCTTTTTTGTCCAAAAATGTTTTACAATGAAAGGGCCCAAAAAATAAAACCCTCCCAAGGGTAGTAGCTGTCAAAACAAAAAGTGGCACTGACTTGGGGCAGCTCCTTCTCACACCCAACCTGATGGTTGCCGGTTTCTATTTTGAAGATCTGCTAAAAAAACCCCAAAAAAAAAAAAGGAAAAAAAATCCCCTGTGAACTTTTTTTATGAAGCAGTCGCGTGGAGCCGTGTTGCATTATTTATTAAATATTAAACAAGGGGGAAGCGCAAAAAACCCGGGGGTTTTATACAGCGCCGGGGGGGGGGGAAATATGTGAAGCTTCGGGGCTTAATTGGGGAACGGAAACACAGACCCAAATTCCCTAAATCAAGACCCCTCACCAACATCAAGGAACCTTCCTTGAGGGGCACGTGTTGTCAACACGCAACATCATGGAACTTGGTTCAGAGGACTTCTAAAAACCCTTTTTTTAACGCTGCTGCAACTAACCCACTCTTTGGGAAGGACCTACTCCACGGAAATCCCGCCAACCGGGACTATGCCCTCCTGCTGCCCCCCATCCACTGACGCCTAATAACCGCCACTTCTTGCCTTTGCCCCAAATTCCCTCCCCACATGCGGGGGAACACAAACTCCAAGGCCAGGGACTGATTACCTCATCTTTTATTAGTTCTACTGCTTCCTATTATGTCCAAAATCCGTATTGAAAAGCCACTGGAGGGCGAAAGGTCTACAATAAAGAATCCAGTGTTGCACAGGTCTTAACTTTCAATTGTCGGTATTTTATACCTTTCTTGCACAGCACGTGTTATTGTTTGGTGACTGGGCCGCGTCATCTGATGACGTATTGCCATTTTTTAATTATAAGCTTTAATTAATTATCGTACAGAGACGAGCGCACACCAAAATTTTGCCAATTTTGCTCTATTTTTGGGAAGATAACTCATTTTTCAATTTTTTTTTCGTTTTTTTGGTTTTAGGCTCAGACTCGGCGGCCTGCCCCCTTAAGTGGGGGTAATGGCACACTGGGGTCCTAAATTTTCCTGCTGGTCACTGAATTTTATCGGGAAAAAATTTTTTTCTTTAACCGTTTCATGCGTGGAAGGGATTGGAAAGCTGGTGGGGAAATCTGGGGGGATTTGTCATTCCCAGCCCCCCAACCTGACGGGAAGTGAGTTTTGCAACCACTGTCCATCTTCATGGTAAATTTTTAAAAACACTCTCTAGTATGGTCTTAAGGAGGGATCATACTCCTTGAGTTTTGGACTGAAAAAGCTGGGATGGACAGGCATCTGGTGATGGGTAGAAGGCATCGATGTATCATGCCTTTTATCCTGTCTTCCATCTTCTGAGGCCTGAGTTTTTTCTTTTCTGGGATCGATCAAGGGGAAAATTGGGCCCCAAGGGGAGAACCAAGGAATTTTTGGCTCGTCTTCTCGAAAACAGCACTAACATCTTCAATAATCTTCATTATAGAAACTTTTTTGCATTCGGTGTTTCTCCTGCATGTCTTAATTTTTTTCCTGACCCCTTTAGGAGAGATTCTGTGGGCCCGCAGGTACCTCACCCAAAGAACCAGATAATAGCTCACGGGAGAGGCCTTCTTTTACTTCCTTGATGACCAGACAAAAAGGGGGCAAGACATCCCCCTTTGCATACCCCAAATAAAAACAATTTCATAATCCCCAAACAAAGTTTAGAACGCCTAAAAAAACGATTGTATGGGGGGAAAAGGGGGAAGGGGAATTCCCCTAGAAAACTGTTTGGAGACACATCTTTCATTGATACAAAAGGGCAATGGTCCGCTGAGGATTTTCACTACTCGTAATCTCTGGTAAAATATCACGATTATGTCTGGCGAAACTAGCCCATCCCAAACCATGTTGGTTCTTCCTTCACATACAAAATTAGGGAACACCACAAACGGCCCCTCCCTCCACAGTTTTTTTAAGCAAAAATTTTAAACATAAAACAATTCAGCAATTCCAATAAAGTACCTTTTGTATTGAATTATATTTTAATGAAATTTTCGACAATAATTTTGAAAATCCATTATTAAGCAGATAATGAACAAGAAAAAGGGTTAAATTAACTCAATCTAGCAATTATAATGATCTGGTAAAATTTAAAATTCTTTATAGCAGACAAATGTGGTTACTTTCATTCACTGTACCAGAAAAAGAACAAAAAAATTTTTTTACATTACTCATCATAGAACGATAAGCAGAACAAATTGTTACATTAAATTTTTTTAGCAGGGAATGTACTTAATTTATTACATTTTTTGCCCAAAGTACAAAAATGACACATTTAGCATGTACAATGATCGGGTTACATACATTCATTATTGACGCAGTGTAAAGATATGGTTACATACATTCATTTTTGACGACAGTGTACAAGATAGGGTTACATACATTCTTTACAAAAGGGCAGTACAATGATTTGGGTACTTTGATTATAGCAGACGTGAAAACAAAAACGGTTTATTTACAGTCATTATAAAAAAACAGTGCCCAAATGACCTATTTACATATATTCATTAAAAGACAATTTAGATTATCAAAATTACATTCATCACAAAAAAACAGTGTAAAAATTTTTAAATTATAATAAGACAATGTTTAAAAATACTGTGTAGAAATTAGTAAATAGCAGGTTAGGTATTTAGTTTGTTAGGTAAACACAATGCAAGGGTTGGGATCTTAATTTTGAAACTTTTAAAAATAAAAAAACCTAACCGTTGCATATTGTTTTCCCCCTAACAACCTGTGGGTTTTTTTTAACCCTTTTTTAATGAAAATAGTATAGTTAATAGCAGGGGGTAGTTAGTGGGGTAGTAGTAAAGTAGTAAAACATAGAAGCAATAGAAAAGGGGTATAAATTAATAATAGTAAAAATAATAGTATTAGATAATAGGGCAGTATATGAAATCATAGTAATAAAAGTAGGGGTGTGTGGGAGCAGTAGTAAATAGGGGTAGAATATTTTTTTTTATTAACACTCGCCTTTTCCCTTCCGAGTAGGGTGACCCCAAAAAGAAAAAAAACACTTTCCATCATCACCCTCCACACTGTCTTGCCACGGGCTGCCTATATTATAGTGAAAAATCTGAAAAATTTCAAGTTGCCAAACCGAATTTGCTAAAATTTTTTAATATTTGGGTTTTCAGTAGCATGGTTCCACATCTTTTTATAGCAATATTGTATTTATAATGTATAAATTTCATAATGATTTGAAAGTTACAGTTGATAATAAAATTTTTTAAGAACTAATTTCATATATTTTACATTTTTTTTGTGGAAATTTTTTAATTTCCAAAAGCTATTGCCTAACAAGTGTTTAATTGTTGATTTGGGGTCAAAATGTATTTGCTTTTTTAAGGGAAACCCCGCGGGTTTTCCTGCTGCGCCTGCGCAAGTGCGGGGGGTGGGGGTCACTGGGGCACTAGGGGGCGGGGGTTTTTTTGAATGGGGAGGAGGCTGAAAAAACCGGGAATGAAAACGGCGTTCACGGCGGCCAAAGGGGACAATAAGGGCCTCAATTCAAAATAGGAAGGTCGGACTGCCCTAGGAAGAGGAGGGAAGGGATTTAGGGGACCACCGTAAAAAGGGGTAAAATAGTGAATAATGTTCGACCGGGGGGTGACAGGTGCACGGGCCCTGGGTGGTGTCCAGGGGGAAAAACCCGTGTGTTAATCCTCGCTCATCGCCGCAGACTAAGGAGGACCTCTAATTGTATAATAATTATGAACTTTAAATCGTCTTGTGAAAGGGAAAAAAGTAAACAGTGAAATAACATTTAGTTTTAAAAGAAGCGGATGAAAAAAAGATCGCCCTGCTCCGATGAACGCGTGACCTCGTACCGAGGGTAGTGAAGCTTTATGGAATCACGACTTCTAAACCGGGGCAAACCGACGGGAAACCCCGTCCTGCTGGAATAACAACCGGCGGTTTAGCAGACACGAAATGAGATGGGAATGGAGGAAATAAGGAGATCAATCACCCATTTAATAACCCCTTTTATTATAGCAGACTGATCTGGGCCCTTTTGGTATTTGTAATTGATAGGTTATGATGATCCACTACATCAAGGGCCCCCCAAAACATCGTAATGTGGGGTTATGTACAAATGTTTTTCCTTGAATGATCCATGTGTATCCTACCCCCCCCCCCCCTTTATTCCTAAACTAATTAAACTATACATCCAAATTAAACACGCCGTGCTTGAGGGTGTACCCAATTTTTTGCGGCTCGGGTAGATTGGGCAAGATTGTGAGGGTCAGGGCCACCTGTAGGACCAAGGTGGGGAAGTTTTCTCAATGTCTACACGGGGGGACTACGGGAAAAAATTGTTTTCTTTTCCAAGGATTACTTGTTGTATAATGTTGAGGACATACAGATAAACCCCCTAAAAATTTTCCACATTTTTTTCCCAAAAAAATACCTCCCAACCAAACCAATACGATCTTATTTAAGAAATTTGTTCTTTTTCGGGGAAATACTGACCTAACAAACCCCTTTTAAAAAGGGGCGAATTGAGATCTAGTAAATATCTGAACTTTAGGGCCTAAAACACCAAAAAACGAAAAAATATGAAAAATGATTAACTTACCGAAAAAAAGAGCAAAGATCTGGCAACATTTTTGGGGGCGCCTCGTCTCGTACGATAATTACATATAAAGTATCTAATTATAACAATGGCAACTACATCCAGATGAAAGCGCCCAGCTCACCAAAAAATAAAAACGTGCTCCAGCGCGACTCCTTCATAAAACATATCACGGTTTTTTTTCCTTTTTCTTGTGTATTTTTTTGCTAATCTTTTAAAGTAACTGCAACCTCAGGGTTTGCTGGAGAAGGACTTCAAGTCAGTGCCACTTGCCCGACAGCTGACTACCCTTGGGGCGTTCTTTTTTCCTTTCATTTATACATTTTTTTTACACAAGCCTGCAAAGAAAAACGTTTCCCCAAAAACATAAGCCACAAGAGGAAAAAGGAACATAGAACAAGATAAGGCTAAGCAGCAGCGCTGTGGGTATGACGCCCCACGATGCTCGTACCACCACCCTCCCTCAAGACCATCCTTGAGTTGAGGGTATGAGGGAATTTTTATCATGGGGAACTTCTTTTCCCTTTTTCCTCAAATGATGAAAAAAAAACCCACACCCTTTCCCAACAGGTGATAAAACCTGGGGGGGGGGTTTCTACCCGAATCGCGCAAACAACCCTTTCCTCCCCTATCTCACACCAAATAAAGTGCATTTCCCAAAATGAACCTGCATACATGGAGGGGGTGCATAATGTCCCACAAAAACCTAACATCAATGAAATGATGCACTTGTATAAAGGCAGAACGCAAAACTGTAATGAAAGTCTCATCACCGCATATGGTGTTACGCAATAAAGCCAATATCAAACCAAGAGGCATGCTGATTTTTGCAGTCAGCCATGCGTTGCTGCTACAATAGGGATATGTGAGGAGCGTCTGGACACACACGGCTACAGACTTCAGCAGTGACTCAAAACAATGAATTTAAAGGAGAAGAAAAGAAGGAACAACGGAAGCGAAAGGAAAAAAGGAAAAGGGGCGGACACGTCCCGGCCTGGGGACATTAATAATCAGTTTCCCCTCATCCAGTCATAGGTCTAATATTAGTTTTTTTTGGGATATTTTTATATTGTTTTTGTTTAAAAATCAAAAATATGCAATTACATGTATCTGTAAAATAACACGGGAATAACACTGGGAAAGGATTTTTAGAAATTTAATTTTTTTTTTTTTTCAGTTGATTGGGGGGGATTTTTATGATTTGGGCCGGCCCCCAGAGAAATTTAGGAAAAAAGGGATTTCAGGAAAATTTAGGGGAAAAATGTCTATATAAACCGTTCTACTCCAAAAAAACGTATAAAGGCACTATAGTATTTTTTACCCACTGTATATAATTTTTCAATGTATTTGTTTTTTTTTTTCAAAAGTGCATTTTTTTTATTTTTCTGAGGTAAAAAAATTATTTTGAACCGATCAATTTTTGAATTTTACAAAAGTTATTCAGGGAGCCTGTTTGACTTTTTAAGGGGCGTCTTGGGTAATAAAACCTTCAATTTTGCACAAACGATTAAAAAGGGAAAAAAATTTTTTTAAATAAAGCAAGACATAAAATTTTTTTTGGGTACCATAAAACATTTATTGATTATTTATACCCCCAAGGAAGGGTTTCCTTTTATGTTGGGGAGGGCTCTGATTTAGGGAACTGATCTGTGTTCCCGTTCCCCGAATTAAGCCTGATGCCTTTCCCCAAACCCCCCCAGGCCTGAAAAAACCTCCGGGTTTAGCGCTTCCCCCCCCTTTATTAATAAAAATAATAATAATAATGCATTATTTATACCTTAGATGGCAATTTGGCATTACTTTATTTTTGTGATTATCAAAAAAATGATTGCCATTTGACTTTCTTTGCATAAGTTTGCCATGTCCAATTTTTCACATTTTTTTTTTTTATAACTTTTTTTATTGGGCGATCTTTTATGCAACTTTCACCACAGGCTCAATATGCCTAAAGTCTCTGGGAAAAAAAAAACAACGAAACGAGCAAAGGAAAAAAAAAAAAACAGGGTGCCTGCCCCCCTTAACATTTACATTCTGGAAAAAGTTTTTTAAATCCTTTAAAAACCCGTTTTACTCTTAAAAAGAATGCTAGAGGGGTTTATCCCAAATCTGCACTGAATCATTTTTTTTTGAAAGCAAGAAACTTTGGTCAACCTTTTGCTCTCATATGAAAGTGTAAACGGGATATTTACCCCAATCTTTTCCCATAACTACTGCTCGGGAAGCATCCCATAGGCCTGTTTCCCAGAGCACCCCCCAAAAGGACAAGGGACTCAAGTGAGCCTTGTGCTTAAACCTGTTCTTTTTCTTAGCCACGCAATCGAACAAAAACCTCCTCCCCTAGGAAACCTTTTGGGTCTGGGATGCCGTTTTTTGCATTTTGGTTTATTGCCGTTACTGCCAAAAACCACATGGAAAGCAGTGGTTTATTGCCATTACTGGCAAAAAACCACTTCCATCTATCAGCCCGCATCGTTCTTACCTCGCCCTGCCCTGACGTTTATTTTTTTGGGAAACGTGGGGGCGTGGGTTTTTCTTTACGCCAGCTTTACCCCACGTGAAAAACGTGAAATACAGCTCACATTTTGTGCATTTTTCCCAGAGTGTGTGGGGCTATGGAACCTAGGGCAATTGTCTAATTTATCACCTTCATCCTCCGTCTACAACCAATGTGATCCTATTTAAGTTGTCTTTGTCTAGGTGAAATGCCCACTGCTGAAATTACTTAGAACCTTCTTCAACATAAAAATGGGAAAAAAACGAACAAACGAACAATGCAGGGGAAATCCTAATGGGTTTAGCGGGGAAGATGGGGGAGACGAAAATAGCGCTTAAGGAGTGTTTTTATATAGAAAAAAAAGCCAGGGCAGACTTGAAACATGAATAGCAGGTTCGTTGCGTTGGTCTTTTTAGCTGGATTAGTCGCAGGACGAGGCAGGGAGGGGAAAAACAAGGGGCACATACTGGTGGTGGTGTTTGACGCAATTAGGGTGGCAGGTTTGCAGGGGATTTCTTTCCCAAAATTTTTCTTGAAATTGCTTCTAGAAGGTGGTAAAGATTGTCTTGTTTCCAAAGGTCGAAGAGGCTTGGGGAAAATTCCAGAATTTGGGGTGAGAGTGAAGTGATGAGGTGGGTGAATTTTTGGGCAGTACCTGCCCAAGGGTTTTTGTCGAGTTCCAGCGCAGGTCATGGTGTCGATATTTGATGGTGCATGTAAAATGTAAGACTGTCCCAAGTTGATGTGATAAAAGTTTGTCGATATCTCTTCTTCGACATATTTCTTTTTGATAAATCTGTCTTGGTACAAGCAGGTGAATGAGGGTCGGCAGCATCAGTGGAGAGGTGTACTGTGGTGTAGCTTCAGGTTTGGGGGCAGTTAGCAGCTAGAGCCGTGGGACGGGTAACTAAATAAATGTTTGGAAGAATTTTGATGATGTCACTGATGGTGGAGAGTCAGGAAATGTAAAGGCTGGCATATTTTTTGAAAGGAAGATTTCATTTATGGAGGCGCTGAAAGGTGCCAGGGTTGGCTGCATTGGCTAGATGAGCGTACAACATACAAAAACAAACACCTTTGAAGGAGCCGCTTCAAGAAGTGGAGATAGTGAAGTGCTGGGTGGGGATGGTTGTTAGTGTTGCTTTTAAGATTTTCTTGGTATTCATCTGCATTTTTGCGGTGGCGGCGAATGTCGGTGATTTCTGGTTGTTCTTCTCTTCTTGTATCTTTTGGGAGAGTACTTCTTTTTTGGGAGAGGCAGGTAAAAGTGGTAATGGTGTTGGGAACATTCTGTGGATTAAACACCTTTTCCTTTCCACATTGGAAAACAGAAATTTCCCTCTAAATTTAAAAAAAAACCATTACCATAACCATTTCCCAAAGAAAACCTGCCCCGTTTACTAAAACGCCCAACCCGTCTTAGGCACGGCCCGGGGGCTGAGCTGAAAAAACTTTTTTTTAAAAAAAGACCCACTAGGGGGAAAAACTGGCCCCCCCGGCTAGTCGTTTAAAAAGGGGAACCAAGGAAAACAGGTAACGGTTTGCGGGTTTCTCTCCCCCATATTTTACATTATACGTAAAAAAACCCGCCAAACCGTGATATTTTCTAAACCCAAAACCCAACGTATCGAACCCCAAAAATGAAAAAGGGTGAAACAGGGGTGTAAAGCATGGTTTTTACGTTTTAAAGGGGAAAATTCAAGCTTAAAAAAAGGCTTTTTTGTGTAAAGAAAGGCGCCAGGGCCAAAGGTGAATCTCACCCACCGGGCCACCACCCCCGCCCCCCCCAAACCCACCACCCAGCCAAACCCCTCGCGCCACACCACCCCCGAAAATCCCCTTTAAAACCCCCCCTCAAACCAAATTCCCTGAAAAAGCCGTTGAAAAGGGCCTTTTTAAAAAAGTTTCCGGGCTTATTCGTGTGCTAATTTTTTCAATCCCCGGGGGTTTAAACCCCGGAATTTTTGAAAATTAACCCAGTTAGAAAACCAGACTGGGAAGTGAACGCCAGTCGGGCCCATCTCCCCCCTGTCCCCCTTGGTCATCCCAACTGCCCCCGTTTTTGGGTGAAAATCGTTAAAAAACCGTTTTTCCGTCATCCTTTTCCTCGGGGGGAAAAAGCCAGCCCACCCCAACCCATTTCCCAAACCCAGCGGAGAGAGAGAAGTAACCCCGCATAAGAAGAAAGGCCAAGTTCCCTAGGAAATTGTTTTTATACCGTTTTTGGTGCTCCCTTTTGGAGTTTAGGATTTTTTTTTAAAACCTTTCCTGTGGCATAGAGTGGGTTTTACGCCACCTTCGTGGGTAGGGGATTAACCCGCGTCCCCAGAAGTCTCCCCCCCCACCACTCTTTCCCCAACCCGGGTGTGGGGGCAGACCCCAGCGTCCCCCCCCCCATCTCTCCCCCCCAAACCCCAAATCCATTTTAAATTCAAACCTGTGGTTTTTTGAAACCCTTGTATGGGTTCCTAGTATTTTTTCCGGGCTCACATAATTGGGTTAAAAGAGTTTGAGCTGGTCCCCAACGAGATAAAGCCTTTAAGTTTTTTCGCCGAACGCCCCTTTCTTCACGAAAAACAGGGGTAAAGGGGAAAGGAAACCCCCCCCGCCCCCCCCCCCGTACAAACCCCCCGCCCCCCACGGGAAACAAAAAACCTTTTTCCCCGTAAACCAAATTTAATCCCCCCGCCCTACTACTTTTCGACTTAAAATGAAAATTTTTTTTTTTTGGGGGGAAAACATTTTCCCTTTGCATTTAAAGAAAATTTTGCGTGTGGGAAAACTTTTTTAATAGAAAAATTGTTTGTGTACTCAAAACCCTTTGGTTTTTTCTTTTTTCTTTGACCTTTTTTTTTTTAAAAAATATTTTTTTCAGTGTTTTTTTATTTTAATTTTTTTTATTCGGGTTTTTTTTTTCTTATGCACCCCTGTCCCCCTAGAAAGGGTATTATTGGAAAGTGAAACCATCAGTCACCCTGTGTGAAATTGAAATTTTTTTTTTTTTAAATTGAATTTCCCCTTTCAGCATACCAAAAAAACTTTTTATTTTTCAAAGGGGTGTCTTTTTTTCGATGCCAACAGTGCCTAAAATTTCCCAAATTTTTTTTCCCCAAGACTGTGTACCTTTTTTTTTTTTGCCAGAAATTTTTTTTGTCGAAATCATCAAAAAGGCAAATTTTTGTCGTACCCGTCCCCAAGCAAGAATTTTTTTTGGGTACATCACAGCGGGAAAATTTTTTTTGTAAGAAAAAAATTAATACTGTTGTGTGCCCCGGGTCACGGGAAAAAAGTGTTAAAATTCCCGGGTTTTGTTTCCTGTTTTTTTAAATTTATTTTTTTTAAAATTTCCCTTGAACAAATTCACTCTTGATGAAATTTTCAATTATTTTTAAAAATGTAAATGTTTTTTTCTTCTCTGTTTGAAAATTTTTTGCCCCAATTTTAAAAACAATTAAATTAAAAGTTTTTCAATAAAGTTTTTTTTTTTGGGTTCTTCAAAAATTTTAATTCATTTTTTTTCCCGGGTTTTTCCCCAAAGTGAACACTTTATTACTGCATGTTATTTCTAACTTTTTTTTGTTTGCACTTTTTTCCCGGGAAGTGAATTTTTTTGGGTTGAACTGTTCTGCATTAAATTTTATTTTTTTTTAAGGGCTATTTTTAAAAATTTATAATTTAATTTTGTCTATCTTTCCCTTTTAAAAAAAAAACTTAAATTTCCCATTTAAAAACAATTTAAAAATTTTTATTTACACATTAAAAACATTTGGTTTTAAAAAAAATTTAAATTAAAATTAAATTTTTTTTTTTTATTAGAAAGAGTAAAAAACAGCTTTTTTTTTGAATTTAATTCAGTTCCCCCCAGAAAAATTTTTACTTGTAATTTTTCAATGAAAAATTTTTTTTTTTTTTGGGGCAAAAAAAGCCCCTTTAAAATTTGGGATTTTCCCCCTTTCCCCTTTTTGAAAGTGTATTTAGACATTTTTCCCCGGGCAAAATTTTAGTTGTATATTTTTTATTTCAATTCTAAAAATTTTATATAAATTTTTATTGTTCTTTTTTTTTTGCTTTATTTTTTCTCGTGTTACTTTGCCATTAGGGCTCAAAATACCTCAATTTAAATATTTTAGTAAAATGGGGGGGGAAAACTCAGACCTCTCAGGCTACAAACTGCTGGTCCTGTCATCAGTCCTCACATTTTCCTTACCGACTGACAACCAAACTCAGACACCGAGTTTTTAATATTTTATACTCGTGATTCCCCTTGATCCCTTAAAACCTTTTTTTCAAGGGCCCCATGTACAAAGTCTTGAAGAAATGGTTTGAAAGCCATTTTTTTTTTCCGGGGTGGGTGCTTTTAGCTGAAGGTCCCCCTTCAGGGGGAAAACCCTTTAAACAAAAATTTGCAAAAAAAAGCTTTTTAAACCCGATCCCCCTCCCTCCCTGTTCACGTTGTTGATCCCTTGATATGCGAAAAAATTTTCGGGAAAATCTTAAAATTTGGTCAAAAAAATGAAAAACTGTTTTTCGCCTTTCCTTGTCCCAGTAAAAACCTGTCCATATTTTTGTTCTTAGGGAACTATGAATCTAAAACCCAGGGAAAATTTGAATCTTTAGTGCATTTCCCTTGTTAGATTAAAACAAATTTTTTATCATAAATTTTATCAATGCTTCCAATCATCATCTTTTTCCCCCTAACGAGGCAAACCATTTACAAAATCAATTGCTAAAATAGCACTTTTTGGAAAAGAAAATTAAAAAAACAAATGCCACCTGTTTCCTGTGGTGCTTATAACCCCCCCCTCATCCCCCAAACTGAAACCCGATGGAACCTCTTACACCCCCTTAAATAAAGTACGTTCCTTGTCCCCCCCGGGGAAATTTTTTTCCCTTTGAAATTTAAAAGTAATTTTCACATAGGGCCTAAAGCCCTTTAAACCACCTCTTGTTTGCGCCACAAAAAAAACAAACGTAGCCCGTCAACCCATCTCAGAGATCCCCAAAGGGAACCAGTGTACAGAGCCCTTTTATACACCCAAGGGGTTTATATAAAATTAAATAACCTAGCCCGGGGGAAATTGTTAAAAACCTGGGGTTTTTTCCCGGGGCCATATTGCAATTTTTTGGCCCTAAATAGTTCCCCTTTAAGAGACGTCTTTACTGATAATAAATTTACTCAATCTTCCCTACTGAAAAATTTCATAGAATAAATGGACTTTAAACAAAAACTGGGGTGAAAATGCTCCTCTAAAACCCTTTTTCAGTACCCCCTAGATCTTTCCGTGGTCGCCCAAACCCGCAGAAAACCCGTCGGGAAACAAATCTCGTTTTTTTAAAAAAAAACCAAACCAGGCTCATTCATTCAATTCTAAAAACTCCCCCAAAAAACCGGGCCCCTTTTTCCAATTGGGGAAAAAATTCGAGCCCCCCCGGGCCCCAAACCCCCCCATGGTGACAGTGGGTAATAAGGGAATCCCCCAAAATCCCCGTTAAACAATTTTTTTTAAAAGCCTTAAGCACCCCTCGAGAATGCCCAACCCTGCTAAAGGGATTTTTTCTTCCCATGTTTTCTGACAAAAAGATGTTTTTTGGGGAGGGAGTAGAAAAAAATTTTTTTCCCCTATGAAAAATTCCCCCCTTTTTGTTTGCACAAAATTTCCAATCCAAAAAAATAGGCCCTATAGGGGCAACACCCTTTTTTATAATGGGGCCCCCGTTCAATTGTTCATGGATCTGGGGGGCGCAAATCAAATTTTTTAGGTCTATTTTTTTTAAAAGGATAAAAAGGGTTTCGACATGTTCTTTTTTCCGTAAAAACCACTCCTTTTCCCCTCCCTTAGTGGATAACGGGTTTCCCTAAACCTGCGTTTTCCAAAGGAAAAACGACGCCCAAAACCTTTTCTACCCAAAAAGGAAAGAGATTTTAAACTTTTTTTCCTTCCTTGTTGTCGATCAAAATTATTTTTCCCTGGTGCCCTTTTCTCTGGGTTTTGCTTCCATGCAGATTTAAAGGGCATTTTTGCCAAACCCTTATCGAGGGAAATCCCACAAATTGACGACTTGATCCCTTCCCATTCGGGGGTTACCATTTGGTTTCAAAAATCTGTTAAAAACTGTTTGAAAACAATGTTTGGTCGGTTTTAACCCTTTTTAAAGCAAAAGAAAATTCCCCCATACGTACCCAAGCGGTCAGGAAAATTTGGAAAATTCCCCTGTCACCCCCATCAGGGGTTCCACCTTACCCCAAAATTTGGGCGGGATAGCCCGATGCCCCCAAGTGCCCGGGGAAACGCTCAGATTCCCCCCTTGATGTTTAAAACCTATCCCTGAAAATTGCCCCTGGGTTCGAGAAAAGTATTTTTCTCCACGGGGGAACCCCTTGCCCGAAAAAAAAATTACTTGCAACTAGTAATCCCCAATCTCTTTTAAATGTCACATCCGTTTTCAGAAAAACGTTTCTTTTTTTGGGGCTAGTGCCCTCACTAGAGTGCCCTTATTTGTTCCTAGTTTCCGGGAATGGTTTAACGCCCTATTAAAACAGTAAAATTCCTGCAAAGAAAAAGGGCCCTTTTTGGGTTAACCCAAACCTTAAAATTTTAAGAGAATATAAAATCCCTTTTTCTACCCCGGGCCCAAAAACACTTCGGTCACATGTTGGGGCCTTTTAGAGCAAATACCAACTTTTTTTGACCTTTTTTCACTATCCTTCCCTTTCAGGTAGAGGATGATTTAAACCTGCCCCGGGGGTGGGTGCTTTTTTTCTCCCCGGGGAGACCTCATCCACTCCCCGGGGATAAAATCTTTTTCCAAACCCAAATTTGGGGGAAAAAAGAATTTAAAAGCTCCCACTTGACTTCCCAGATAAAGTCAACTTTTTGTTGACCCCGGGTTTGAACAAACGTCGAAAAACCCCAAGTTTAAACCGGGTGAGAAAAAATGGGTATAACGAACTTTTTTGTCCCATCGTTTTTCCCACTTAAAACCGGGTTTATTAAACCTACTAAAATCCCTGCGAAACAACTCCCCTAAATTCACAATTTGTTTGTCCAGAAAAAATTTGACCCAATAAAATGCTTGAATGGGAAGTTTTTTTAAAACCTACAATTCACCTTAAAAAATTAAAACCCTTTGAAACAAAGTACCTAAAAGGAGGAAAACTTTTGGCGTCCATTTAATTAAACTTTGGGAATTTTAAACGAAAAAAAACCCCTTTCCAGACCCGCTTTCCACTCCCTTTTACTGGTGATCTTTTACGAAAAAAATGGGAGATAACAAAGTTTTTTTTAAACCCTAAAATTTGTTAAAAAGGGGTTTTGGCAAGCCCCCTCTTCCGAGGGAAAAGCCAAAAACTAACTCCCAATTCCCCAAACTCCTAAAAAAGGCCCATTTTAAAATTTCCACCGTATGGCTTTTGGGATTACATTTTCCCCCCTATCACGTTTCAAGGCCTATAAATTAAAAATCTTTTTAGAGGTCCTCATAGGTAATGCATTTTAGGGTTTAAACTTAAATGACGAAAATTCGAAAAGTTCCTAAAGCGTGGATAAAACACTTGAAAAGCTTGATGTAGTACTTGGAAAGTTTAAAAAAACCCAAATTTAAAAGATCAAACGCCCAAAAAGGGTCCAATTTTTTCAAATCAAAATTTAAAATTTTTCTTGGTCCCCCGCGGGGTCCCCTCCCTAGGGGGTTAAACGCCTGACCAAAGAAAAAAGAACTGAAAAGTACAAAAAATTTTCCAACTCCCAAAACTGCGATGCCTTTAAAACCCCTTTGGGTTGGGTTTTAGCGGGTTTTTTTAAATAGTCTTTCTTGCCAATTTTTCTTCCCATACTTTTCCCCTTTTAACTGATTTGGGTTTTAAAGAAAGTTTCTCCTTTTGTTTGGACCTTCCCGTCAAGAAAGAGCTTCCCAAAACCCTCAAAAAAAAAAAGCTAAAAACCTCCCCCAAATTTTTTGAAATTTCCAAAATTTTTCTAAAGCCTTTCTATCTGACAATTTGTTTCTATTTTTCAATTTTGAAAAAGGGCGCCGAAACTAGCTAAAAGAAACCGTGGCAAGTAAAACCATTTTAAATTTTGCTTTTCGCGCCCTTTTTAAAAAAGGCTGAAAAAATTTATAAAAGTAATTTTGACAAGAAGCTTTAGCAATATTAGGGTTTTTTTAAAAAAAAGCATTTCCAAAAACATTTTTATCAAAAACTCTTCATTTTCTTAAACAGACATGCTCAAACTGATACCCTTTTTCCAGAACAAACAACCTACGGAAGGGTTTACTAGATGGACCTTGAAAACCAAGATTTTCCAACCCCCAACCTTTAAAAGGCTTTTAAAAACCGGGGCAAATCAAATGTGTCCAATGCCTTATAAAAACGACTGTTGTTAATTGAAACCCCCAACCCCCCAAATTTTAGTGCTGAAAAAGGGAAAAAAGAATGCTCAACAAACAGACCCCATGTGGCCCTGGTGTGTTTTCGATTCCTGCCCAGGAAACCTTATTCTAAAACGGGAAGCCCCCCAAGCTCCCATCAGGACTTTTTTCATGAACCAAGAATTACGGGAAATCAAAACAGCCAGGGGGTACCCCCTACAGAAAAAATTATACCAGTTAGTAATTCCACAGCCCACTAGGGGGAAATTGTAGCCTTACAGCAAGTCCACAAATGAACCAGGTGTTGCACCCCCCTTTGGAAAAGGGATCTTTCAGTAAAACAAAACCCCAAAATTTAAATACTTTGGGGCCCGTATGGCAACTGATATTTTCTGAGTAGGGGTTTAAAAAATTAGTGTCTGCATGCAACATAAAGGCAAAAGCCAAATTTGGGCCTAATCCCAAACCCCAAATGTAAACCGACTACTACGAACCTTGGGAAAGGGTTTGCCAAAATTTGGGAAAAAAATTTCCAATTTTCCCTCCAAAAGGGAACAAAAACTGTGGGTTTAAGGAAAAACCCCTTTTAACCAGATAAATTTCGGGGTTATTCCCCATTGCAGATAAGAAAATGCCGAGACAGTAAACTTTAAAGGGGTTTTAAAAAAAACGCATTACCCCGCACATACCCACCCTAAGCCCTATAAAAAAGATAATTTGGAAGGGGAAAATTTTTAATGAAATTCCTTTAAAAAATTTGGGGAAACCTTTTTACAAGAAACCCCCTAAAAACCACCCCCTTGTTTTCCTTTATCATCCTGGGCCCGCAAAGGGTTTAAAACGGAAAAGAACCAAAAAAAAAAGTTTCTTGAGTAAAATTAAAAAGCCAAATATCAAAACCCCAAAAAGTGGGAAAATTGGGGGTGAAGTTTAAACCTTTAAGTGCAAAAATGTGCAAAAATTTCCCGCTTACAAAAAGTTTCTAAAGGGGGGACACTCCCCAAATTAAAAACAAAGTAAAGGGGTAGTAAAAAGTTTGGGCCCTTTTGAGTTTTTATATTCTAAAACCAAACCAAAAATTAAAAAAACCCTGATGATTTTTTGTAAACCAAAATCGTACCACTTTTGCTCAAAAATGTTTTTTTGAAGAATCCGTGAAACACTTTATAAATCAACACTGAATTTAAAAAGATTTTCCCAAAAACTCCCAGTAAAAAACCCTCCCAAAAAAAAAAATTAAAGGGTTTGAAGTTATGCTGAAATAATTTTAAACAAAACGTCTGCAATGCCAAAACCCTTTAAACAAAAATTTTTTTGGTCCCCCTTTTTTCCCCGTAGTTTTAACATATCACTGGGAAAAAAGTAAAGGTTAAAGAGAAAAAAATACTGGTCAGTAAAAAAGAAACGCATTGGATCATATGAATTAGTTTTTGTGATGATAATGATTTCCCAAAACCCAAAAACTAAAGTGAAAAACCTGACAAAAACCTTCCCCTGAAAAACCCCGTCTCCCCCTTCCTCTGATAAATCAGTCAGGTGATAAAAAACCCAATGTCCGGGTTTTTCCCTTAGTACCGACAGGGATTGGGGAAATCCTCCCAATATTTCTTTTTTAAACCCTTCCCAAATTCCATTTTGGGCCTCAAATACAGCAAAAGAAATTTTGCCAATGCCAAAAAAGGGTTTTTTTTTCCCCCAAAAGAAAGACACCCATTCTTTCATATGCCAATCTTACCCTAGCAAGTTGGGGGTTTTAAAATTTAAAAAACCCGGGATAGGAAAAAGAAAAAAAGTTTTCAAATATCAACTTATCATATTCCCCCAATTTTTTTTTTTTGTGTTTTGGTTTCCTCCCTTTCCCCATTCTGAGAGTTAAAATCCAGATTTTTCGTGCACCGAAAACTGCCCTTTTTTGTTAAACACTCTTTCCTTTGGGAAAATAAAATTTCCCTTCCCCAGAAAACCGTAGATAAAAACCCCCAAAACAGATCGATCATTTAAAATTTTTTTTTTTTTATCCCCTTGTAATCTCAATGTTGAAAATTCGTTGTTTCTTTTTTTGAGTTTTTTAAATTTGGTACTATAATTAAAACCTTGTTTTTCCCTTTCAATTTCCCTTAAATAAGGGTTTCAATTTCCCAAGTTCTACTTATGTAAACTATAAAATTTTCCCTGGTGTCTTTGAAAATTGAAAAAAATCAGGCCCAAGCCCCAACCTCCATTTTCTATTTTTTATTTGTTTTATGTCGGGAAAGACAAAACTTAGCGTCGCCCCAAACTCTCAGGGAGTAAAAAAAAACCAAATTTTTCCCGTAACCAAATTTTCCATAACCTGGTTTGTTTACTCAACACCAAACCTTTGATCACGGTCTGTGCTAGGGTGACAAATATTTTTTTAAAAAACCCCTACGGGGAAATGGGCCAAACCGGGTAGCAGTTTGAAAGGGGTTTTAAACCCCAAAGGGACAGGTTTTAAAGGGTGCGGGTTTTTCTCCACATATCAAAGTTTACGTAAAAACAGCCCCACGTGAGTATTTTACCCTTATTCCCCCGAAACGAACCCCACGTGAAACTTCTTTCCTTTCAGGGGGCAGGGCAGGCCCTCGTTGGTTAAAAACGAAGAGCCCCGGTCCACCCGGGGGAAATGAGCAAACAAAAACCCGGCCATGTTCTGGGGTTTTTAAAATGAAAGGAAAAGAAAAGGCGGGCCATCAGCCCAGTGGTCTGATAGCCATTTCGGGTGGGTTTGGGGAAAAAGGGGGACTTGATCATTGGAAAAAAGCAAATTTTTAATTTTAAATGATATTATCAATCAGGCCCCAAGGGGTTTTTTCGGGCGATAAAAGGTTTCCCAAGGTTCCTTCAGTCCCAAAAGGAAGTTTTTTAAGTTGTTCCCAAAAAACCGTTTTGATGAAAACTTTAAGTTTCCCAGCAGGAAAAAGGTTTAAGGAAAACGGCTTTAAATTTTCGGTCCCTGAGTCCCTTTATAGAGGTGTCCCTCCCAAACAATTTAGAAGCTTTATGGGCTCACTAAAAAAACACAATAAAGGAGTCCCTTTCCCGCGGGTTTGGGTAGCTGCAAATTTTTAAACCCGGGAGGCAGGGTCTTTACAAAACGGGGAGCAAGAAACAAGCGTAGCGTCCCCTTGATTAACCCCCCACTGGTAAGGGTTTGATCTTTTCACGATGGTGATGTAGAAAACGAAGGGGGGGCCCCTATATTTTGTAATCCCCCGGGGCCCATCCAAACCCTGTGATGGGAAAATCACTTGGGAATAAAAGCCCGCCCCAAAAAATACATAAAAAACCACAAATGACCCATAAAACTGAAGATAGCAACAGAAAAAAAACCGATAAATTTTTACGAAAAAAGAGGACTGCCCGGGAATTTAAAACCACTTCTAAATAATTCCAACCCCAGGGGAAGCGACGTTCTCAACTATACAACAAAAACTACCCATCATAGGGAAAAGCAAAACCGTGTCAATGGGAGGGAAACATAGGGGAAAACGCCAAACCCAACGACAAAATTTTCCAAAGGGGTCTTCAGGGGTTTAAATGGCGCTTTTTTTTATTTTCCCAGTGCGTTTAAAAAATTTTCTGGAAAAAATTTGGTCCCGGGGGGGGGGGGGGGGGGGGGGGGGCCCCCGGCCGGGGGGGGGGGGGGGGGGGGGGAAAACAAAAAAAAAAGGGGGGGAAAAATAGAAAAAATGGGGGGGGGGGGGGGGGGGGGGTGTGGGGGGGGTGGGGAAAGGGTTTTTGGGGGAAAAAATTGGAAAAAAGGGGGGTTTGGGGGGAAAATGGGATAAAATGAAAAAATTTAAAAAAATTTTTGATAAAAGGGTTTTGGTTTGTTGGTTTTTTGAACCGGGGTTTTTTAAAAAAAAGGGGTGAAGGAAATTTGGTTTGGTTTGGTGGTTTTTTTTATCCCGCGAAATTGGGAAAAAGGAGGGTTTTTGGGAAAAAGGGAAAAGGGGGGAAGGGGGTTTTGAAAAATAACCCAAAAAAAAAAAATTCAATTATTGCCCCCAAAAAGAACACCCCGATACTAATAAAAAACAATTCACGTTTTTAAAAAAATGTTGAATGATAAAAAAAATAAACATGGCTGGCATTAGAAGTGTACAGGCTGCCATAATTATATTTATCTTCCTGCTGCAATTCTCTGAAGAAGGAAATCAGGCACGGGGATTGGAAAAGGCGACTGGGGTAATAACATCCTGGACAGTGAAAGCCCGACAGTTGTCATCATACCAAAAACGTAAAATGTCAATATTGCCCAAGGTATGACACCACCGCATACTCAAACAGAAACAGTGGTGCACAGCTCTTACAGAGGAGCTGTTAAGTAGTGATATACAAACTAATTCAGGACCACAGGCAGATAAGTGACTGTGATAATGGCGGTCTAGTTACTAGACCGTCATTAATATCATTTCTAGCTACTACAGTCTAGTAGCTGCAATGCTAACCTTAACTCTATATGTAATGCATATATAGGTAAATGTGAGACAATAGAACAATTCTCATTATCTCAAACACCAACCAGACATATGTATATACTGTACTAAAGTACGAAAGAAGAACAGCAAATATACCTTATGTAAAATATGTGTGCATAATGGATATGTGCTGAGTTACGGTAATGGCGCCAGATTTCATTTTCACTTTGTAACAAATGCACTTTGGCACAGTGATGACATGGATTTACCTAATTTTAATATAAATAACCGCTTGTCATATAGTGATGATTATGACTGCTTTATGAAAACAGGCCTTCACTTTATTCATGTCAATGGAGATCACTTTCTCCAAAACTGACAGAGATTAGGATTCTAGCTAACAGAACTAAGGTGACAGTTATATTCATCTCTGAATGCTGGTTGGATGATACGGTGACTGACGATGAGGTCAGAATAGAAGGTTACAATATAAAATGTTTAGATAGCAATAGAAAAGGTGGTGGAGTATGTGCCTACATAAGAAATTACTTACTCTACAACACAAGACCTGATCTGAATGACAATAAACTGGATATTCTATGGTTTGAAGTGCTGCTTCTGAAGACCAAACTCATCTTAGTAGGAACTAGTTAACGCTCTCCCACCCATGACCAGTTCTTAGCAGACTTTTCAAGAGTTTTGTCAGTAATTGATAACAATTGCGAGACAGTAATACTGGGAGACTTCAATATCTGTTTTCAACAGCAAGAAAATTGGGCTATGTAATAAGTGTAAGAAAAATACTAGGTTTAAACAGTATACTTAAACTAATTAATAAACCAACCGGATTACACATTCTCAGACACCATACTCTACCATATACTTTGTAACCACTCTGATAACATTAGTCAGTCAGGCGTCATTATCACAGGCCTTAGTGAATCATTTCATCATTTAACCGCACCAGGAAAATCATTAGAGAACAGATAGGCCTACACAGGACAATAAAAATGAGGTCAACTAAACTACAGTAAATAAATACTGGTAAATATGCTAAAACAGTTATGATTGGACAGTGATAACAAGTTACATGGAAGTAAATGATGCCTGGGAAAAAATTCAAAACAATGTTCACTGCCATTCTTAATAATATTGCAGCAGTTAAAGAGGTTAGGATTAAACGAAGAACTGAACCCTGGATGACTACTGAGATATTAGATAATATGAAATTCAGAGACCAGTTTGCTAAAAAAGATTTAAAGCAAACAGACAGGATATTGCAGCACTAAATGAATTCCAAATGATAAGGAACAGAGTGCAGAGGCTTATAAAAGGCATGCCACTATTGCTCAAAAATCGAAGAGTAGAAGAACAACACCACAAAGCTCCGGAAACAGCAAAAAACAGTTGTGCTATAGCAATAAATTTGTAGATAGATCTAACATGGGAAACTGGAGGAGATAATTAGAACTGAGTATACTACAAACTCTGATCATACAATACAGCGAAAAAATAATGTGAGGGTCCTGGTAGTGGTAATGTCTGAGGATCTCACTTTCAAAGATCACATCAGTGCCATGATCACAACTGAAAAAGAAAATAATAGGATGGACAATGAAAACATTCAAAACGAGAGATGCCAAGCCAATGATGATCCTTTTCAAATCACTTGTTTTCTCTAGGCTGGAATACTGCTGTACATTAACATCTTCATTCATAGAAGGTGAAATTTTAGATCCAGAGAGTGTACAGAAAACTTTTACTGCACATATAAGTTCCACCAAACACCACAACTACTGGGAATGCTTGGAAAGCACTTGACTTGAGGGGCGCCTTTGACTTCTGTCAGACCACTGTACTTGGAGTTTCTGTTGAGCTGGGAAAACGGGTTGTGGTAAGGCTTCTCTTTATGATGTCGTTGACCTCCTCCTGTCTACCATACTTCCCTTCTGGTGTGTGACACACGAGACCATGAAGTCGGAACTGTTCAGCTGTCGCCTTTCCGCAAATACACCTATGTTCGGTGAGTATCGGGGCGGCTAGGCAAGAGCAACACCAATCCAAATGGCCTGTGGTTCGAGCCGAGTGCCCAGAGAGGAATTGGGAACAACTAGAGGAAAATCTCCCAAATATGGTGCCTTTACTGCTAGGAGACGAGCTTTGTCTTTTCCTGAAGCTTTGGTGAGCATTGTGTTGGCAATTTCTACCAAGATTGGTTTGTCCCAGTGGGACTGTTTGTGCTCTCTGGGAGGAGCTGGTCTACTGGAGGAGTCGGCAAGGGTGTCCCACCCAATGGCTGCTTCAATGAACGTGGGATCTTGAGCTCCTACCTCATCTCTCAATCATTCGGGGACAGTATCCTTGACTAATCTGCTGGAAGTCAAACATGAAGGCAAAAATGCAGGTAGAGCTGCCTGCATTGCTTTGCGCACCCCTACACCTCCCAGTGGCACTAGAAGGGTTACCTGATCCCATTACTGATCTTCCAGTGACAGATTCAGTGCCTTCTTAAAGACTGATTTCAGGAGTAAGTCATATTTGTTGAGTGTTGGGTTGTCAAAAGTGGGTGTGCACCTCAGGAAGTGAGTCTTGGCAGAGTAAGACACCTTGTGAGGAGATATGGGGCATCAAGGGCATCGAGATCTCGTATTCTTTCCTCCATTCTCTTCAGGTCATTCACTTTGTCCTTGAGAATTGTGTTGATGGCCTAGTTACCCAGTGGTGCTCCCAAGAGGGTGCTCTTGGATGGAGTGGTAGCAATGACTACAGGGAGGATTGTTCGCATAGTAATATTACTTCCTGGTTTGTTTTGATGATTTCACACTTGGAGGGATTGAGGATAACCCAAAGCTTCTGCCTGTGTCTTCAAAACTTTGATATACTTTTGAAGCTCTTCATATCAAAGGTGGCAGGGACTCTTCAGATTTCCTGTCACCAGCTGAAATGAAGGGAAAAAGACTGGGGAACCGATCCCTAACGGCTGGCAAGACCACATGTCATTTTACCATATTAAACTCATATCTAAAGGCTACTTTGACTAAGGCCTTGTCTTCTGGTCAGTCCCTTCCCACATGGGCTGTGTCATCACTGCCTCGAGAGACCCTAAACACATTGGTGTGGCTGGGGTAAAAGGCAGCTTCTAGGCAAATGTTTCTTACTGCTGCTTTGGCAACGAGATGACAAAGAGTGTTACCAACAGCAATGAGTCTGATTCCGCCCAGCCAGGCAGTTGTTGACGAAGGTTGTTAACTCAGAAAGAGAATTGATGCAGATGTGCCAATTACTGGATTTACAATCTCTTTGAGGTGTTATGGTTGAATTCCAGTGTAATCTTATGCAGATCCTGCTAGAAATGACACTAATGCCTTGTAGACTTCTGATTCTGGCAAAAATTAGTTGTCCAGTGATGAGGTCTTCCTCAGGGTTGTTGTTGACGACTATAGTGTCCCTTGTTGGGTGCGCTGTCTCTTTGTGCTTGGGCTGTGGCCTCATCTTTGATAGCAACAGTGTCATCACTTGTAATTATTCTGATTGCTCCCTCTGTGTTACCTTCGACTTTTTTGCTCACCTGTGAGCAAATTTTCTCGTTTTCAGTGGAATTTTTCTTGGGTCTACCTCTGTGATTCCTGCGATGATGGGGCTGAGGGACACAATTATCTGTTCTTGGGTAGTTGCACACTGCCTTGTTGACAGATGTTGTTAGCAGTTTGTCTTGTCTTTCAGGAAGTGCAAGACAGATATTGCTGAACAGGAGTAGGTTGCACCATGCTTTAATGGTGCCTTGGGCTTCTAAGTTGGTGGAACCTCCATTCACCTGCTTAAGATCTGTGAATTTCCCTGCAGCATATGGACGAGCAGCTTTAGGAATGTGAGATAGGGTACTGCTAACAGTGGAATTGAATGTCATCATGTCTTTGCAAGTGAGGAGGTTGCCATTCGAATTGTTCTAGTTCTGCGATTCCTGCGTTGGATAGTGAAAGCCCAAAAAGTTATCAGCCAACCAGAAATTGCCACAAGGTATGGCAACACGGCATACCCAAACAAAAACTGTGGAGCACAGCTCATATAGTGGCACTGTTAAGTGGTGATATCCAAACTAATTCAGGACCACGTAATGGCGCCATATTTCATTTTCTTTATAACAAATGCACATTGGCACAGTGATGATATTGATTTACCTAATTTTAATATAAATAACCCCTTGCCGTATAGTGATGATTGTGACTTTTATGAAAACAGGCCTTCACTTTATTCATGTCAATGCGAGATTACTTTTTCCAAAATTAACAGAGATTAGGATTCTAGCTAACAGAGCTAATGTGACAGTTATATCCATCTCTGAATGCTGGTTGGATGAAACGGTGAGTAACGACGAGGTCAAAATAGAAGGTCACAATATAAAATGCTTAGAGAGAAATAGAAAAGGTAGTGGTGTATGTGCCTACGTAAGAAATTACTTGGCCTACAACACAAGACCTGATCTGAATGACAATAAACTGGATATTCTATGGTTTGAAGTGCTGCTTCTCAAGACCAAACTCATCCTAGTAGGAACTGTTACCGCCCTCCCACCCATGACCAGTTCTTAAAAGACTTTTCAAGAGTTTTGTCAGTAATTGATAACAATTGCGAGACAGTAATACTGGGAAACTTCATACCGGTAAAACTCCCTGCTGAGCCCTGTGGAAATGACATAGTGGTTTTATACACATTAGTGTCCTGAAGGGTTAAATGTTCTTCACCTACTGCAATGTCAAGGAGATAAATGTTGATATTGAGAGCACTGGCTGGATGTTTGTCCTTCATCCTTAGGGACGATGGTATCTTCAGTGGTTATTATTCTCAGTGCTCCAGTAGTATTAGTCTCCTCTATTTTTTTTTTTGTTTTTGTTTTTGGGCTCTGATTTTTGAGGCATCATGTGTCTATTGTTGACATTTGCCCGCGGGGTGTTTGTTGCCAGAGGGAAGACAGATGAGGTTGTCATCAACATGCGCAATACTATGATAATTTTCATGCAATACGGTTTTGTGTTGACAAAAATTGGTAGCAAATGTCACTATTGTCTGTGGAGATGGAACAAACTAGACACTGGCGAAAGTAACAATAAGCAGCACAAAAGAATGGTCAACACACAAGAAAATGGGAATAAGGCACACTGCGGAAAAATTGGGAATTGAATTAACACAAAATCAGCAAGAACACACAAGGAAATGCTGGGAAAAATTAAATGAGGCACAATACTGAGTTGTGGTGCAGAACATAAGGTAAACAATTTACTGAAATACTTCACTAAATGAATTACTGGGCAGTAAGTACAAACTGCAAACACAAGGTAATGGGGAAGTCCAAACATATGTTTATAATGCTTATATATTGCACACAACAGGGAAAACGGAAAAGGACTTACTTCAGGTGTAAAGAAGGAACACAACACAACATAGATATAAAAATAAGCATGAAAAGTAAACAAGAGAATACTGAGAAAAAAACCTACTGCAAACAGAATGTAATGAACAATGAGTCTGTAAACACAAGTCACTGAATGGCACTTAGAAATCACTGTAAACTGAGAAAATGTCTCAACACTTGCAAATGCCTCGATATAAAAAAATTAGGATCACTGGGACAATGTCAGTGTAGAAATGAGGGAGGTGGTGGGGAAGGATGGTGTTTGTTGCTGGCGCCGCTGTGCACTCTTCCACACCAGGAAATTGTCGAAGATTTCTGCACTTATATCGACGATAGATACACACAGGAGGCTTTTACGTTGGCGCTCAGGGGCGAAGAAACAATCTTACATCTTGGCCCCCTATGCAGTCCGTAAAAATGATGGTATAACCCAGTATAAGGGTGAGATAAAAAATGGCGGTGGGTAGGTATGGGTGAGTGAGACAGCACACTGTCACTGCTTGGGTGGCTTAGGCCAACTGGATGAGCGGCATAACCTACGCAGTCTGGTGTACACCCACACTAGGCACGAGAATATTCTAAGCCAGGTTGACTTAAAACACACCACAACACCACACGGATGGTATAAGCACTCAGGATGACTTAGAACTGGGAGCACAAAGTGATGGTAAAGGCTGGAACTCACATGGCTCGTGTTTCTCGTAAAAGAGCACTAACATCCTCAATGATCTGTGAACTGGTAGAAATGATTTTGCATTTGGTGGGGTTTAAAGATAGGCCAAGGCTCTTTTGCATGTCTTAAATTTTGTCTGATTACCTTTAGGAGAGATTCTCTAGTGCCAGCTAGGGTACCGTCATCCAAGAACCAGATAATGATCTCACTGGAGAGCACTTCTGTGACTTTCTTGATGACCAGACAGAAGAGAAAAGGGGGAAGACAGTCCCCCTCTTGCATACCATCAAATGAAGCAATTTCATGGTCCCCAAACAATAGTTTAGAAGTCACACTAGAACACGATTGTATGGAGGGATAGAGGGAAAGGAAGTGTCTAGAAACTGCTTGGAGAGCAGCATCTTTTCTGACTAAGTTGGTGAAACCTCCATACCCCTGTGAATTTCCCTACTGCATATGGATTAGCTGCTTTAGGAATGTGAGATAGGGTTCTGCTAGCAGTGTACACAGGGCATGGTGGGACATATAGCGTTCTAGCTGTGGGGTTTTCAAGGATAACTTCTGATCAAAGAGGCTGACCAGGTGACCAGGTCAAAAATGAAGAGGACTCAATGTGAATACTTTGGGAAGATTCCAGTGTAGTGAGAAGAAATTCAAGTGTATGATTTTAACATAAATAGTGGAAATGTTGTGCTGTTTCTGAAGGTTGGTGTGTGGTAGCATTGTGGAAGAAGATGGCCGATGGGGATGTGGGAGAATAAAACCTACACTGTGTTGGGGTGTTTGCCAAGATTATCGTACAGTATATACAAATCTCGAAAAGTCTTCATAAAAGCATCTACGTTCAGCACCATGTGCCATGCCTCCAGTAAATTCAAAATTTTTAGGTGTGGATGCATGAAATAATTAGAGGCATATCTTGTGGAAAAACAATGTGCAGTGACTACCCATGCTTCTCACCCTTCTCCCTGGGCTACCCCCCACCCAACTACCTGTGCCTCCCCCACCCAACTACCTGTGCCTCCCCCACCCAACACCTCCCCTCACCCTTCTCCCTGGGCTACCCCCCACCCAACTACCTGTGCCTCCCCCACCCAACTACCTGTGCCTCCCCCACCCAACTACCTGTGCCTCCCCCACCCAACACCTTACCAAAGAGAGCAGCACCTAAAACCCCAGGGCCACCACCGTCAAGTTCACTACCTTCGAAGCATTACACTTCCATGCACCATACCCCCTATACATCCTTGCTCATCCCAGAAAATCGTACTCCACTCCTACAGTATAGCTAGCCAGATGGATGCCAAGCAGGAGGATGCAAGTAGCCAGGGAAATGACAAGGCTGGCAATACTAGGAAAGGAAAGTGTCAGTCGTGTTTGCAGCTTTTTGTCTCAACTCAATGGTTTCTTCTGCAAGCATGGTAGCTGCCCTGGCTCAAGATGTCCTCCTGTAGAAAGTGATGGCCCATAGCCACTTCAGGCACCTGAACACACTCCAACAGATCTCATCTCATCAGATAATATCTTGGAAGCAATTAAAGCAACAGGTACCAGAGCACTCACACATTCCCAAAGCAGCCCATCTACATGCTACTGGTCCATCATCCTAAATGCTCCATCAACCATCAAAGCATGGCATAACTTGCTACTTTTCAGCAATGTCTGCTTAGCTGTGCAGGAAAAAAGGGGAAACAGACTAGCCTCAACGATCATTAAATCCGTAACTTTCGTAGAGCTGATAACCTCATTTGACTTCCCATCAATACAAAAATGGGAGAGGGAGAACTCCTACTCACTTCACTGATAGCAAAAAAAATCCGAGTCCAGGTGAGCATGCAAATTGAAGAGGGCAATACACTGGGGGCAATCAGGATTATCACCAGAGAAGATACAGTTGCCCCCAAGGATGTTGACACTTCTAAAGCACTTACAGGAAAGCACACTTCCAGGGAAACCAGGGGCACCAACAGTTCCAACACCCCTGTCCCCTCTGTGGCACCATTATTTGTGCAAGACTCTGACATTTACAAAGCAATAATGTCATATCCATCTGGCTCAGCTGATGGCTACACTGGATAAAGGCCACAATATTTAAAGAAAATGGTCCATCCAGTTATCAGGGAGATTGCAGAGACACTGCTTTCAGAGATCACAAGGTTCATCAACAACTCTTTGGCTGATCTAATTCCTGACAAAATTAAACCTGTCTTTTTGGTGCATCACTTTGTACCCTTTGGACAGGAGCTTTGGAAACCGCCTCATTTCCAAAGCTGCTGTCCAAAGTATTCACAGAGGTGGTCATGATGCTTCAACCAAACCAACTTGGCTTTGGGGTCTCTCAAGGAAGTGAAGCAGTTATCCATGCGACAAGGGCGTATATCAACAACCTGCCTGAAAATAATGCGGTGGTAAAATTAGATTTCAAGAATGCATTAATCTCCTGTAAAGAGACGTGGTATTAACAGCTGAACAAGAACATTTATCTGGTCTCTACCTTTTTGCTTCAGCTGAATATAGCAAGGAATCAGTGCTCCTGTTTGGAGAATATGAAATCACATCATCAGAGGGTGTCCAGCAACGGGATTCTCTCGCACCATTTCTCTTCTGTATAGTGGTTAGGGAACTCAGTCAGGCTGACCAGTGACCTAAACATTTCGTTCCTTGATGAGGGGACACTGGTGGGTACAAAGGAGTCCCTTCTAGATGATCCTACACAGGGACAGGAAATGGGTTTTATCCTGAATCCATGCAAATGTGAAATCATCTCCATTAATCAACAAGTGATAGATGCAGTGAGATCAAAATTACCAGGAGCATCAATCATTGCCCCCAGAAATAGGGTCTTGCTTGGAGCACCTTTAGGAAGTGATGCCATTGACCTCAATTCTCAGGAAGAAACTGGAAGAGTTGAGGAGAATGGAACAACGAATAGGCAATCCTGACATCCACATGCTTTCGTGTAATTCATTATATATATAATATTATAATATATATAATTATATATATATATATATATATATATATATAAATAATATATATATATATATATAAATATATATATATATAATACATACACACACACGCACACACACACACACAGTGGAACCTCAGCTTACGAATGACCCACCATGCGAATTTTTCAGATACGAACAATCACTCGATCGATTTTTTGCTTCTGGATACAAATTAAATTTCAGTATGTGAACTTCCCCCCCAAGGAGGTTCCTTGGTGAATAGCTCTTGATCAAGGGAATTGGATCTGTGTTCCACTTCCCTAAATTATTAATGATAATATGTAATAATTATTATTATTCAGTCCCTGACGAATTCAAATTAACTAATATTACTGTGACGAGGGACGTGGTTATCAGATAGACAAACTGAAGCAAAATAAGTCCCTGGGGGCCCGAAGCTGTTTCCGGGGGCGAAAAATATGTAAGAAAAAGGGTTTTAAAAATTTGCTCTCTTATATGAACGCATCAAACTACCTAAAGAGGTCACACCTTTGGAAATTGGGCCTTGTATATATTTTCCTGCATTTTTCTGGGTTTGAAGCAGAGTTTCCTCAAAAATTTTGGGGGGTGATATATTGGCGGTTTCCTATTATTGAAATGTTTTCCCCCTTTATATGGGGACCATTTTCTCTCAAAATTTAAAAAGGGGACACATTGGGCCTTTGGGGGTCCGGGTCATTTCCCGGGGTGTTTTCCTTTCCCCAAAACCCATTCTCTCACCCCAGAAAAGGGCTTTTTTTTGGGGAACGTTATTGCTAGAACCCCTTCCTCTTTTCTGCAATTTTGCAAGCTCCTTGATGTTTTTAAATTGCAACACGAAAGGCCTAGAGCTATTTTCTATCTCCCCGGGGTTTTTTTTGCATATTGTACGCTTGTTTGCTATATTTGCTTAATAGAATCCACTTGCCAAATCTTCCCCCAGTTCTCTTGACTTTTTTTCCCTCCTCTTTCTTCGCTTTTTTCCTTTTTAAAAAACTTTACTTTTTTAAGGGCCCCAAAGCGTCCTTAAAAAAAAGTATTTTTAAGATATTCCTCAGTGAACAGGTATTTCCGAAAACTCTTCTACTAACAGGTTGGGGTTAATTTGTCGCGACCCCCATTTGATCAAATCCACAGGGTTTGTGATTTCAAGATATTGACTTCTTAACCACGAAAAAGGGAAAAAGTTATTTTTTTGTAGTTAGAAACCCAACAAAAAATTTTTCAACATGGTACCACCTGAGTGCAAGATCATTTACTAGTTACATATATCGGGGATTGGAATAATAAACAGAAAACGGAAAGTTTTCATACAGGAAACTAAAATCTCATTGCCAAATGGGTTTGCCAGCATCTAACCCATAGTTTGCATTAACCTTCGAGTGATGAAATTACTCGGGACCACAACTGTATTAGGAAAAGGGGGTTTAAATTTTGCGCCTACAGTGGGGATTAATTTTTTAACCTTGCCAAATCCTTTTTTCAACTTGGAAAAACAAGGGGGCCTATCCCCCGAAACATTCAAAATTGCAAAAGGGTGGTTAAGGAGCTTTTTGCTCAAAGCCTGTGAAAACCCAATTGTCCTCAAAGATTTATTTAAATCGTACCCTGAAATGAAGGAGATCCTCGCTTCATCTTTCAAAGCTGACAAAGCAAATGTGATGGTTATTATGGGCAAGGGAGATTACAGCGGAAAAATGAACAATTATTAGGGACATGGGTATTTCGTACCCCCTTTAAAAGAAACCCATTTGGGCCCGGTTAATATAAATTATAAACAACTTAGAACCCTTACTGAGAGGTAAGAGGGAAATTTAAATTAAAAATTTTCGCGAGATCTACAACACTCCCTACATGACTTTTATTAAAAACCCACACCCGGTTTTTCCAGCCAGACCTATTATTTTTCTGTGATCGGCATCATATGGTTTTCCAAAAGGTTAGTAAAAAATATATTCCTTTTTTGGCAACATTTCTGAACCCACTTAAAAAAAAATTTTTTATCTTATGGGACAAATTTGAAAAAAATATCAACATCCTTATTTTTTTTTAACCCTTTAGTTTTATGTCACTGCGTTGTTCACGATTTCCCCTTTTTCCCCTTTGCTATTTTTATTTGGAAGAAAATTAGATGATTCTTTTTTCCCCAAATTAAAAAAATACCATTATTTTTAAAAATTTGAATAAGTTTATGGAAATTGGGCTAAAAGTTTGATTTTTGGGGGGAAAAATACTATCCCTAAAAAAACAGGGAAAGGCGGGGGTTAATCCGTTAACCCCCTTACTAAACATTTGAAATTTTTGGAAAATTTTTTTCGAAGCTAAACTGTTAAAAAGGAAAACCTCCCCGGGGAAGCAAAATGGTTCAGTATGTGGATAAACATCTTGTGCCCTTTTGGGGCCAAAAAGATTGGCCCTTAAAACTTTTTTTACGAAATTTAAAGCTTTTAGTCCCTGTCTAAAAAATTTACCGAAAAAAAAGAGGTGGACCCTAAATTTTCCATTCTTAAATGTTTTGATAAAACCGGGGTTGAAGAAAGTTTAAGCTTACAGAATATAGGAAGGCCACCAATACGGGGCTTCATAAATTCATTACTATTCCAACCATTAAAATTAAAGTCAAAAGATTAGTTTATAAAAAATTTGCCATTTAAAAGTGGCAGTTTTTTGTGAAACCCCCATACCCAAATCCTGTGGAAACGGTAGGGGAAAAGCATAGGGAAAACAAAAAATCCCTTGGAATGGGCCCGAAAAGGGGTTTTTTAACAAAAAGGACCCTTCATACCTACATTTTTCATTTATCTGTTACAAGAAAATTTTTAGGAAAATTTGGGCTTATTTTCATTAATAAAATTTTCCCCGACAGTCACGCAATTTTATTATACAGTCTGTCTCGTATTTGTCCCCAAAAAGTGGACCAAAAAAAGCACATAGTGTTCAAAAACGTGGAATTATCCGATCAAAATAATTTACATTTAGTTTGTCAAACAAAATTTTGTTTCCCCCCCAAAATTCCCAGAAGTACTTTTTAACCCAAGAAACCCCGGGCCCCTACAACATCAGTCGTTTTTTCACATTTCACTTGTTCCCTAAACAATTTTATCTTTTGTTCCGTTATCAAAGTGGGTTTTTAAAAATTTTCTCAGGCTTTTAAAGCATTCCTATGATAATCATTTTTAAATTTTTATTTTTTCCCATAATATTTTTCCTAATGCTAGACACAGATATATTGGTGGGGCCCGGGTAATTTGGGTACCTGCAAATAAGTATCCTCTGTCCTCCTACCAAAGTTTTAGGGAAAAATTTTAGTTTTAAAGAAATTTCTTTAGGGACAAACCGAAGGGGGGAGGTTTTTCAGTCCCCTGCTATTTAATATTCTGATTAAATGCTCTTTTAAATGCCAAAACCCCGTCTCACCCAAACTAAAGCTAAAGCTATGCCCGAGAATCATGATCCAACAAACAAAAGGGGAAAAAAAAAAATGATAAACCCTTCTTAATGAAAAATTTAAAAAATTTGTAATCACAGGGCCCCATAAAAATCTTCTTCTAAAACAAAGATATTAACAAGCAAACGACATTTCCCCCCCCCATCTATTTCAGGGGGAAAACATTTGCTTAAAGTTAAAAAAATTACAGATATCTTTGGGGTAAAATGTACCCTTTAAAAAAATCCACTATAAAAACAACTAAATAAAAAAATGCAAAGGTGGCCCAAATGCTCTCAAAAAAACTTTTTTGCTGGGACAACCCCCAAATATGGTGGGAAAGTGGAAATCGGAGAATGATGGGACAAGGGGTATTTGGGTTATTTTGGTTTCCTTTTTTAAATTGAATAAAAGACCCCATTTAAAAGGGAAAAAGCAAAATAAGGGTTTCAAAATTTTTCCTTTGGGTTTTCCCAAAACAAAAAAAGGTTCTTTAAAATGAGGAAGGAGCTTGGTATTTTTTAATATCAGTGATAGGAAATTTTTTAGATTAACACTGGGAACTTGGTAATTTGAATGTTTAAAAAATAAACCAGAAAACTGTTTACAAAGAATCTTACCACGTGCCAAAAGGAAAAAACAATCTAAATGGGTTTTGGAAAAAGTGTAATTGCCAAATTTAAAATTTAAAAACCTGCATAACTGTATCCCCTGTAGACCCAAAAAGACATTTCCACCCTCCATGGAAGAAGTGTTCAAATTTAAAATCAAATACCTGCAAGCCCCCCTCAAGAAGCCATTGCTAGTAAACCCATTTTTTAAAAACACTTGTTTTAAAACCCAAAGGGTCAAAAAGAAATTTCTCGCCTAGCAAACTGCATAAGGGTTTCACTGGGGGGGGAAATTCCCAACCATAACACCTCAAAGAGATTGTAAAAAACCATAATTGGCAAATCTGCATCAATTCCCTTCTGATTAACAACCTTCCCTCAAAAAACTCCTGGGTGGGCGGAACAGACTCATTGCTTTTTGGTAACACTTTCCCTTTTCCATCTGTTTCCAAAACACCAAAAAAACATTTGCCTAGAAGGCCGCCAGTTTACCCCCAGCCACACCAACTGTGTTTAGGGTCCCCTCGAAAGGGAGTGATGGGCACAGCCCATGTGGGAAGGGGCGACCAAAAAGACAAGGGGCCCTTTGTCAAAGTAGCCTTTAGGGTATGAGTTTTTAATATGGGAAAAAAAACATGTGGTTTTGCCAGCCGTTAGGGATCGGTTTCCCAGTCTTTTCCCTTCATTTCAGCTGGTGACAGCAAACCTGAAGAGTCTCTGCCACCTTTGATATGAAGAGCTTCAAAAGTATATCAATGTTTTGAAGACACAGGCAGAAGCTTTGGGTTCATCCTCAATCCCTCCTAGTGTGAAATCATCAAAACAAACCGGGGAAGTAATCATTTTATGCGAACAATCCTCCCTGTAGTCATTGCTACCCCCCAGCACTATGGCCATGTTGCAGTAGACTGTGGAATACTACATTCTTGGTGTGGTAAGTGTGCTGGGAAACATTCCACTAGAGAATGCACAGTAGGCCCTGACAGCCAAAAATTTAAGTGTATTAACTGAAAGAAGTTAGGGTTTCAGTTTCCCCACAAGGATTGCAGTCAGAACCCAAACAAACCTTCGAGGTAAACCTGATAACAGTCCTTTAATGGTAACTGAGGATGGGGCCATCCAGACTACCACAGCCAGATCTGAGACTGAACCCTGCAAAATGTCAAGAAACCCCACCTCCACTGCAAACAATTCGTGATACCAGAATGCCATCACACACACCAGCTGTGGAGGAGCTAGCCATCCCTGCTACACAAAATGGGAAATACTGGTCTGCCACTACAGATACCTATGGCTACACCTGAATATGGGATGAGTTTGTCATTTCCTCCCCAAAACACACAACTACAACAGTTAACGGACACCCACACAGGTAACCTCCCTGGAAATTGGGGATGAGTCAATGCACAGGACCTACCTGCAATGAATGATGAAACAAGAGAACACTAATGTAACCATGGTACCTGTTAAGGTGATAGGTGTTAAAGGAAGCACTAACCCAGAAGTGCCATCCTCCGGAGAGGGCATTGGATTCGCCTGACCTTCCTCATATTATAACAAATTTCCAGAAAAAAATTGAGCATCTTGAACAGATCCTGACAAGTTTAATAAATATATGTAATCAGGATGATGCTCTTGAGCATGGTGATGATGTCAAAGTCAGAGAGTGACCATATGCCTGATCACATAATTTACATTTAGTTTATTCTTGTTTCCCCCCAAACTGCCAAGTACTGAAACCCAAAGCCTAACCGGGCCCACTACAACATCAGTCATTGTTTCACTTTGCAAGTTGCTCCATAAACAACTTATCTACTTTCATTTTTAACGGGGGGGTTATAGACTACCAGGGCTTCAACTGCATTCCCGTAACAATCACTTCATTTTTTATTTCCCTCCTAATATTTTCCTAAAGCAAGACACAGTTATACCAAAGTATATTTTTTTCGTTCCTTCTGGATACTTTCTTGGCTAACATATCAATTTTATCATAAAAGGAGAAATCCAATGTTGATGGACCATAGAAATTGTACTTTAATTCCTTTGCCCCCTAATTTTTGAGACTATACCTGGTTTCCCCCCAAAGAGCAGTTGTTTGGAGTCATTATATGACCCAAAGAGCCTAAAATGATGAATAGAACAGTAATAAAGATAAGGTCAAGCTCAGTGTCATAGGTTAGTTTTAAGCGCCTTTAGGTTTGCAAAAAATTCATTTTTGCAGTGTAACCCCATTGTTAATTTCTTTTGCCTAACTCAAAAAATTTTATTTATCTTTTTAAAACGGGGAGGTGGCAAAAAGACAGATGCAGCCCTGCCAGAAATCCTTTTTAGATCCATCATTAAAAAATTGTGAAATATTACTCCCAGCTGGGCAAAAATTTTCTTTTTGAGCTTTTTGCCTAAAAGAGTTTTAAAGGAAGGGTTTACTAGCAAGAGCTTTTGGGAGGGATTGTAGGTATTAAATTTTAAAATGAACACATCTTCCATGGGGGGGTGAAAGCTTTTGTTGCCTAAAGTGAACAGTTCTGCAGGTTAAAAACTTAATGCAATTGCACGTTTTCACAACCTTTTTTGATCTGTGTGTATTTCCTCTAGACACTTGTAAGATTCATGTGACAGTTTTGGTTCTTTTCTCAACATTTAATACCGGTCAGTGTTAATTTAACAATCCTATCACTGAACAGAAATACCAAAGCCCCTTTCCGTTAAAGAATTTTTTGTAATTGGGACAGCCAAAAAGTCTTGGGCTTCTTTTGCATTAACTCAAGGGGTCGGGGGGAAACCCTTTCCTTTGCTAATATAAACATGGAGCACAAAATAATTTAAAGGACCTAACATAGGTTTGTACATCATTCTCAGTTTTTCCACATTAGCCCATAGTTGGATTGTAGCCAGCAACAGCTTTGAGAGCATTTAGCCTAGCTTTACATTTCTTGTTTAGTTGTGGTATGTGGATTTTTTTAAAGGTACATCTACACCAAGAATCTGAAGTTTTAACGGCTAATATTTCCCCCTGCAAAAAGGGGGGGGGATGTCGTTTGCTTGTTAATATCTTTTTTAGGGGAAGATATTAGGCCTATCGATAAAGTTGTTTTGAACTTCATTAAAAATGGTTTTTTCACCTTCTTATCCCCTGTTGTATGGACATGATATCATCAGCATGCTTATAGCTATATTTTAGGTGAGGCGGGTAGAGCTTTTGGGAGGCTTTAAACAGAATATTAAATACATGGGACTAGAACTCCTCCCTGCGGTGTCCCTAAAGAATTTTTTTAGAACACTTCAAGCCGGGGAAAGGACAAGGATACTCTATTTACGGTACCCTTATCCAGCAATAAGCTACCCCCATATTCATTTTGGCATTTATGTAGTATAAGGGTTCCTTTTTGCAATATCAAATGCAGATTTAGATCAAAAAAAAGGGAAAATAGTAAGGTGTGTGCATGAGAAGGTGGAAATACAGGTGCACATTTTACCTTTCAAAAAACCCATAGGGTAGGGGAAAGGTGATGTTGATTCTGTAGTACAATCTGTAAGCATCATTCTTTCAAAAGTTTGCAAAGAAAAACTTTTTAAGGAGAGGCCCAAATGTATCGGGCTGTTGGGGTTGGGGATGGCAAAAGGGGCTATTGGGTCCGGAAAGTAGGAAAAACCCCCTCAATGAACTGAGATTATACAGGCCAAAAAGGGTTTCGGGCACGTGCCTTAAGTTCTGGAATATCTATTTTTAACCATCCTCCCCGGGACATTGATCGACCTTTGGTTAATGTTATCAAAATTCATACTCGGAAAGGGGCAATCACTCTCATCAATTTTTTTTGGCTAAAAAAATTAATCTTTTTAAACTTTTTCTTCAGAAGTACTCTCAAATTTTTTTTAATATAGATGGAACTTTCATGCCTGGATGTTTTGGCCAGTCATTTGGGTCATTTGCTTTTTCAGAGGAAAGGGATGAGCAACATTGCCAGTCTTTTTCCTGGTTATTTTATTTATACCTTTCCAACCCAAACTCAAGGGGTGGCCCTTTTTTTCCACTAACAAATGTTCCCATTCCGTTGCCTAAGTTTTTTTCCTTTTCTATTCCTTGCATTTGTTATGCGCTTGGAACTTTCTGACAGGTCTGGGTTCTACATTCACGGTAGCTTCCCAATCCTCCAGTGATGTTTTAGATTGTGCACTGGGATCATTAAGTATTTTCATTGGTTTTATTGTTTTTTTTAGTGGAGGCTTTGTTTCCTATTCCTCCCACTGATCTGTGGAAAAACTCTCAAAAGTGTAATTAAAACTCATTTAAATTTTTGTGTGCCGGGGGGTCGTAATTCTTTTTACCTTGGATCCCAATGGGGAATAAAGTGTCTTTGTTTTTGGGTTTTAGAATAAGTTTCCCCCTTCTGTATTTGCTCCTTGTTTGGAGATGGATCAAGATTGACAGTTGTTAGTCTTTGGGGAAATGATCAGATAGAAAAATCATCACTATGACAGATCTGCATCGATTATTATTAAATCCCAAAACACAGATCAGTATGCCCCCATATATGTGAGTGGCTCATAGTGCCCCCAATTCGAACATTATCAGTCAATTTGCAATCTCACTATTTTTGTTCCATGGTGTTTGTAATAACCCCCCAAAATTCTTAGTTGCATTAAAATCTCCAAGATGTGGAGGTTCACTATTAGCGATCTGGTAAAGCTCAGGGCGAAGCTGTTCGCTGGGCATAGAGATTAAAAATGTTTTATGGAAAAATCGCCTGCATATACTTTACACCAAAAACGCTTTAACCGACTCTGCAAGGGAAAAGGGGTGAATGTGGCAAGTTTTTCGACATACATCACACAACAGTTGGTTGACCTTAGGGTTTTAAGCTGCATATCCGGGGGAATTTGGTGGGGGGCCCTCTTTCAATCTACATTCCCCCAAACAGATGACATCAATATTTTGGTTTTCCTAATTGATGTAAGTCAGAACCGTTCCCGATGGGAAAAAGTTCCATGAAAAGACTTTAATGATCCATTGTTATTACAATCTCTTTCTCTAAGATGTAAAAATATTTTGCTTTGACTGCAAGGTGCAGTACTTAAAGCAAATAGCAAGTTTTTCGTCTTTTTTCTTCGAACCTTTTTTTTTTAAAAATTTTTTCGGGGATTTTGGCAGCCCGTTATAAAAGGGAATTTTGAAAGCAAGGTTATGGGCTTCTTTTTCACAAAGCGGAAGTAACGGAGTTGCTGCACTTTTGACATCTCACCATGCTCAAAGGCATCATCCTGATTAAAAATTTATTAATTTTCAGGGCTTTCAAGATGCTCAATTTTTTTCTGGAAATTTGTTATAATATGGGAAGGGCAGCGAATCCCTGCCTCTCCGGAGGGTGGCACTTCTGGTTAGTGCTTCCTTTAACACCTATCCCTTAACATCCAGGTTACATTAGTTTCTTGTTTCACATCATTGCAGGGGTCCTGTATCTGACTCATCTCCAATTTCCAGGGGGGTTACCTGTGTGGGTTCCGTCTGACTGTTGTGTTGTGTGTATTGGGGGGAAATGACAAAATCACCCCCTACAGGTGTAGCCAAGATCTGTATGGCAGACCCTAGTTCCATATTGCCAGGGGTGGGTAGCCCTCCCAAAAATGGTGGTGTGATGGCATTTTGGTATCACCAAATTTTTGCCGTGAGGTGGGGTTTTTTTGCACACTTTGCAGAGGTTCATCTCGATCGGGTGTGGAGATGGATGGGGCCCCTCCTCAGTTACCATTTAAAGGGGCGTTTTCGGTTTCCTCGAAGGGGGGGTTTTGGGGTTTTGGGGCAGTCCCCTTTTGGGGGGAAAATGTAACCCCCAAATTCTTTCAGTTATACACTAAATTTTTTTTTGGGTGTCAGGGCCACTGTCATTCTCTGTGGAATGTTTCCCCCCCACACTTACCACACCAAGAATGTAGTATTCCACAGCACTGCAACATGGGCCATGGGGCATTTGTAACACATTTTAGGGGGGAGGGACACTTTGATGTTTAGGAAACGTAAACCGCACCCAGAAATTTTCCGGGGGGGGGGCACAGGACCCCCCAACTGCATAATTTGGGATTTTTCCCTTTTAAACTTTTAGGCTTGATGAATGTCATTTGATCAGATGGAGGGCCATGCAAGGTATCCCCAAAATTAGAACGACCCATTTTTTAAAGTGGTGAGTGTCTGATTTAGGTCGGAGAGCTTTAAAAACCCTAAGGGGTACTAAGTAGTCATTGTCACCTTTTTTCTTTTCCCCAAAAACCCAAAATTTTGGGGTGTTTTTTCCCAAAATTTGGGTCCTTGAGTTAGGATCTTGTTTACACTTTTCCCTTAGCCCTCACATACAGCACGGGGTTGTCAGGAATTCAGCTTAACAATTCTTCCTTTGAAAAAATTCTTGCAGCCTCTGTGCACCAAGGACTTTAGTATCCAAAAGGTACGAGTCAAGTGAGTCGACTACTCGACGCTCTAGCCCTTTTTCACTTTTTCTTTTTGTTTACTTTAAAGGTCTGGGAAGCATCATCATTTCCATCACCTGAGAAATAGGGTTCCCCAAAGACATTGCCGTTTGCCATGATGAATCGGTGTAAGACTCACAACACAAAATTCCTTCTTATCTTTCCCTTATAGCTTTTTGCAAGACAAAAATATCAAAAAGTCAGAAGTCCAAAAAAGATCACAAGCCAAGTGCCATTTCAATGAACACCTCCAACCATACTCAACCAGACCACCCCCTCAATACGACACCACCCCACAAAAAACCAACCCTTTAGGGGGACTGTTTTTTGGGTTGACTGGTCCTCAAAGAGGTGATGTTTCAGCAATTTTTGAAAACACTGAAGGGGAAAAGCTGCCACTACAGCCTGACAGATCCCTTGGAGTTTTGCCGCTGATATGTTGTAGAAGGTTCTCAGTACATTCACTAGGTCTTCATACAAACCAAGGATCACAGGGTGGACAGCTTCCTGTTTCAGAGACTCAGTGTTGCAATCCAGAGGGAAAAAAATACCTGTAGCATTCTGGGCACGGGGCCCACCGCCGGGGAGCTGGATGAAGTTTCGAGATGTAGCTCGAGTTTTTTACCGATGTTTTACCCCTTACTGTATTTTGGTCTTTAAAATATATATTAAATTAAGGGGGGGGTAGGAGAAAATTTCAAACAGCTTCAGGGGGAACCTTGGTTTTCCCTGAACCGTTTTTTTCTTTTCTCGGGAGGATGAGGGTCCCCAGCACAGTTCCAGAGGTGGTACCTCCTTACATTTATATATACAGTGGACCTCGGATTACGACGACATCGGATTATGAAAAAATCAGATTAATAACAATTTTGCATCAAAATATTGGCTCGGTTAATGACAAAGAACTTTGTTAAAGTCATTCGTCCCGAACATGTCCCCTGGCCTAGGGGTTTAAAGGAGATGCGTACATTGTGTTGTCTCTGGAGGCGGCACAAGGTTCGTAGGGGAGTCCTGGCCTGCCGCAGTTTGGTAATGATTTAAAATCACAGTTTCGTGTTTCATTGCTATAAGACTGCTTGTTAATGTGGGTATTCAAACAGGATGGGGCTGAAATTAATCCTTGAGAAAACCACTGCCACGAGCACCCTCAGATCAAGGCAATCACATAGCTCCATGCTGTGTGCTTGGTTCTTTGTAGGATCACGGGCCTAGGGTTTAAGGTGATGCGTACATTATGCTGTCTCTGAAGGTGGCACAAGTTGTTTGTAGGGTAGAGTCTGGCCTGCCGCAGTTTGGTAAATAATTTAAAATCACATTTTTCGTGATTTCATTGATATATATATTATATATATATATATATATATATAATATATATATATATATATAATATATATATATATATATATAATATGTCGTGCCGAATAGGCAGAACTTGCGATCTTGGCTTAAATAGCAACGCTCATCTGCCATGTAAGACAAGTAGAAGTTTGTGTATGCAATAATTTAGCAAAATGATTCTGAACCTAACGAAAAAAAAAATATTTTCACTGTGTTTGTTTATTTATTAAATTATTGTAAAGCAAATCTAAATTATATATAGTTGGGTTTTAGGCTAAAATAAATTGTTCTTGCTATAATAAGGTTAGATAAATTTTCTAAGATTCTTTTGGTGCAAAATTAAAATTTTTTACATTAACATTAATGAAAAAAAATATATCTTTAAACGTATAAGGAAAATTTTAGAAAGGACTTAATTTAAAATGATTTCTTGCTAATTGACCATTTTACATATTTGGGCACGACATATATATATATATATATATATATATATAATATATATATAAAATATATATATATATATTAAAATATATAATGAATTACACAAAAACATTGTGGATGTCAGGATTGCCTATTCGTTGTTCCATTCTCCTCAACTCTTCCAGTTTCTTCCTGAGAATTGACTCAATGGCATCACTTCCTAAAGGTGCTCCAAGCAAGACGCTATTTCTGGGGGCATTGACTGATGCTTCTGGTAATTTTGATCTCACTCCGTCTATCATTTGTTGAATAATGGAGATGATTTCACGTTTGCGTGGATTCAGGATAAAACCCATTTCCTGTCCCTGTGTAGGATCATCTAGAAGGGACTCCTTTGTACCCACCAGTGTGCCCTCATCCAGGTCACTGGTCACTTGGTCACTGGTCAGCCTGTCTGTGATTTCCCTAACCACTATACAGAAGAGAAATGGTGCGAGAGAATCTCCTTGCTGGACACCCTCTGATGATGTGAATTCATCCTCTCCAAACAGGAACATTGATTCCATGCTATATTCAGCTGAAGCAAAAAGGTAGAGACCAGATAAATGTTCTTCTTCAGCTGTTAATACCACGTCTCTTTTCAGGAGATTAATGCATTCTTGAAATCTAATTTTACCACCGCATTATTTTCAGGCAGGTTGATGATATACGCCCTTGTTGCATGAACAACTGCTTCACTTCCTTGAGAGACCCCAAAGCCAAGTTGGTTTGGTTGAAGCATCATGACCACCTCTGTGTGAATAATTTTTGGGCAGCAGCTTTGGGAAATGAGGCGGTTTCCAAAGCTCCTGTCCAAAAGGGGACAAAGTGATGCACCAAAAAGACAGGGTTTTAAATTTTTTCAGAATTAGATCAGCCAAAGAGTTGTTGATGAACCTTGTGATCTCTGAAAGCAGTGTCTCTGCAAACCCCTGAAACTGGATGGACCATTTTCTTTAAATTTTTGGTGCCTTTATCCAGTGTAGCCATCAGCTGAGCCAATGGATATGACATTTTTTTCTTTGTAAAAAGTCAGAGTCTTGCACAAATAATGGTTGCCCAGTGGGGACAGGGGTGTTGGAACTGTTGGTGCCCCTGGTTTCCCTGGAAGGGGTGCTTTCCTGTAAGTGCTTTAGAAGTGTCAACATCCTTGGGGGCAACTGTATCTTCTCTGGTGATAATCCTGATTGCCCCCAGTGTATTGCCCTCTTCAATTTGCATGCTCACCTGGACTCGGATTTTTTTTGCTATCAGTGGAGTGAGTAGGAGTTCTTCCTCTCCCATTTTTGTATTGATGGGAAGTCAAATGAGGTTATCAGCTCTACGAAAGTTATGGATATAATGATCGTTGAGGCTAGTCTGTTTCCCCTTTTTTCCTGCACAGCTAAGCAGACATTGCTGAAAATTAGCAAGTTATGCCATGCTTTGATGGTTGATGGAGCATTTAGGATGATGGAACAGTAGCATGTAGACGGGCTGCTTTGGGAATGTGTGAGTGTTCTGGTACCTGTTGCTTTAATTGCTTCCAAGATATTATCTGATGAGATGAGATCTGTTGGAGTGTGTTCAGGTGCCTGAAATGGCCATGGGCCATCACTTTCTACAGGAGGACATCTTGAACCAGGGCAGCTACCATGCTTGCAGAAGAAACCATTGAGTTGAGACAAAAAGCTGTAAACACGACTGACACTTCCCTCTCCTAGTATTGCCAGCCTTGTCATTTCCCTGGCTACTTGCATCCTCCTGCTTGGCATCCATCTGGCTAGCTATACTGTAGGAGTGGAGTAAAGATTTGCTGGGGTGAGCAAGGGTGTATAGGGGGGTTTTGTGCATGGAAGTGTAATGCTTCGAAGGTAGTGAACTTGACGGTGGGTGGCCCTGGGTTTTAGGTGCTGCTCTCTTTGGTAAGGTGTTGGGTGGGGGAGGCACAGGTAGTTGGGTGGGGGGTAGGGAAGGGAGAAGGGTGAGAGGCATGGGTAGTCACTGCACATTGTTTTTCCCCAAGATATGCCCCTAATTTTTCATGCATCCACACCTAAAAATTTTGAATTTACTGGAGGCATGGCACATGGTGCTGAAGGTAGATGCTTTTATGAAGACTTTTCAAGATTTGTATATACTGTACGATAATCTTGGCCAACACCCCAACACAGTGTAGGTTTTATTCTCCCACATCCCCATCGGCCATCTTCTTCCACAATGCTACCACACACCAACCTTCAGAAACAGCACAACATTTCCACTATTTATGTTAAAATCATGCACTTGAATTTCTTCTCACTACAGTGAGATGTGGAGTCCATCCGCTCTCACTCCACAGCTTACCCTCACAGGTTCAACAACCTCCCCTCCACAGACTGGCTATTGGTCACTCCCTCACTGTGCCCGCCTGCATCCATGTGTTGATAAATAAAGTCAAGTCCAGTCTTCGGCCATATCTCTGCAACCTACGCTACCCTCTTCTAGTAACCTTCAAGTAAGCTCGGTACTTAACTGCTCTTCAACAGAAATAACTGCATTAACAAAAGTAATTTCAGCAGGAACTGCAGGAGGTTACACAACACCTCAAAGATATGGGAAATCCAGTACTTGGCACATTTTGCATCAATTCTTCTCTCCAAGTTAACAACTTTTGTCAACAACTGCCTGGCTGGGCAGATTCTAGAAGAAATTAAACCTTTCTTTTATGGAGCCTCATTATGCACTGAAGAAAGATGAGGGAATCAGAACCAGTGCTGTTGGTAGCACTCTGCCATCTCGTTGCCTCTTCACAGACCTATGGAAAACATTTGATACAGTTGACCACGATCTCTTGCACCTAAAACTTGAACATTATGTGGTAAGAGGACACTCACTCAGTTACCTTAAGTAACATCTTAGCAATAGACACCAGTATGTATATACAAATGTTGTTGCCTCCGCCACACAGCCTGTTCTAGTTGGAGTCCCCCATTGGAGTGCCCTTGGAGCAACTGGGAACAACCAACAGCCCCTCCCAGCAGACAGAGCTAAAAGCTACTGTGACTTCACCTCTACAGAGGACCTAAAACATGCAATCAAATTAACATCCACCAGGACACTGACACATCCCCAAAGCAGCTCGTCCTCAAGCCACAAGCAAATTTGCTAAGCTCTTGAAGAAAGTCAACAATGCTCCTGCAAACAATGGATCCTGGCACAACCTACTGCTCTTTGGCAATGCCTGTCTGGCTATCCCACCAAGAAAGGACAAGACCCTAGTAACATCTGTTATTAAGGCAATAAATGTATTCTCTAGAGATGACAACCTCACCTGTCTTCCCTCTATGGCAACAAACACCCGCCAGGCAAATGTCACCAATAGACACCTGATGCCTCAAAAATCAGAGCCCAAAAAAAAAAAAAAAAAATAGAGAAAAGTAATACTACTGGAGCACTGAGGATTATAACCACTGAAGATACCATTGCCCCTAAGGATGTCATCACAGCACAAGCCTTGAAGGAAAAACATCTAGCCAGTGCTCCCAAGATCATCATTTACCTCCTTGACATTGCAGCAGGTGAAGAACATTTAACCCTACAGGACACTGATGTGTATAAAACCACCTCGCAGAGTTGGGTTTAAATGTACATAGCCTGTATAATTAGTTGTTCAAGATGAATCAAGTTGTCCACTGTGTGTTTGTTATTAGCTGATCAGTTTTTCAGAATTTTTTTTTTTTTTTTTGTGTTCACGTCCCCCTCCAAATTCTGAGATTAGCAGTAATGATCTGTGTGCACCAGATCTGCCTGTGCTGTTAATTTACTTTCACCTTTGTAAATATATATTTATTCTTCCTCAGAATCCGTAGAGTGCATGAATACAGATCGATCGATCAATTCCATCCTTTATTATACCATGCTTTGTTCTTATAATTCGTAATGCATTACATTAACACCTATTACGTTAACATCCATTACGATATCATCCATTAGTTCTAAGTTACATATGTCTTTTCTATTGTATAGAATCAGCCCAGACCCACCTGCCTGTTCAGCCTATAGCTGTACAGTATTGTATGTCAAGATGACATACGTAACATGACCGAGCTGTCAGCATAGTTGCTGATCCCCTGTATATGTATATGTTATCTGAGTATTGTAGTTAGTACCATCCATATGTTTACATACATGACACCTTGCTAGGCTCAGTGACCAGCATGTGTGATGTCACGTGATGCCACATGAGTGTGTGGGATGCACTGCCTCGGCCTCAGTAGATCTACTTAGCAGCAACAGGCAGGTTGGGCCTCTCCCCCTTCTCACACTCTGCAATATAGTGCTACCATCCAACAAGCGTGTTTAACTCCAACCATCACATCTCCACGAACCCTCCCAACAACACTGCTGTTCAACAGAGCGAACAGTAATAACATAAATTCTGCTTACAGTGCTTCGATAGGTGGCACTCCACATTATGCATTGTATGGTGTAGACCAGCGTTTGCCCTATGAGTTGTTATATTCAACACTGAAACCCAATTTCAATCCTGATGATTTCATAGCCACTCATACCAGTCTAGCTCAAAGTGTTTTCAGGAGAGTCCAAGAAACACTTCGTAAATCAGCAGCAGAATTTATGAGTCACTAATAGTTGTGCTAAGCCTACCAAGGTTAAAGTGGGTTCGAGAGTAATGCTAACTTCCAAAAAACATCCACAATGCCTAAGCTCGATCAAAAGTTTGTTGGTCCTTATTAAGTACAGTGGAACCTCAAAAATCGAACTGCTCCCAAAACGACCAATTATGTAAGTGTATTTTTGTAAGTGCTTTTATAGGTGCATTTTTGAGGGTCTGAAATGGACTAATCTAATTTACATTATTCCTGATGGGAATAAATTCATTCGGTAAAGGCACTCGAACAGCCTTCTGGACCGAAGAAAGTTCGATATTTGAGGCTCCACTGTATAAAGTTAGAGAAATTAGTACAGGTCAGTATATAGACAGCCTGTACTGTCAGAACAGACAGCCTAAGCCATCTGTTCTGACTAGTTCATATTTTGCGGCATTTAAGTGCTGGCCTCTTTAGGCTCACCCAGGTCAGTGGGAGGCTGGGCCCATTTACCCTCACTCCCCGGCCGACTGACTTGATAGGCACAAGTGCTCCCCCTCCACACACTGGCTAGCGGTCATTCCCTCACACTGCAGGTTGTGTACTCACTCCTATCCAATTAAAGCCAAACTAGTCCATGGCCGTATCACTGCTACCTATGCTACCTCCATTGGCACTAAACCGCTGTTTAACAGCAAGAACAGTAATAACAGTGGTGACAGCAGAGTCAATGGCATTGTGAGCCTACTCGGGGTGGAGGGGTCGATGCCCATCAACACCATCGGTCAATGCCAGTCAACATCATCCATCGTCATCCAACGCACCTGCTGGCCTAAAGAGTTATCTGTTACTCCCAGTGTCTTGACAGGGCCTGAGATAGTTCTTCGTCCTAGATTTTTCCACAAAATCTGGACATAGGCGTCACAGCATCATCTCCAGCCTTAGCAGTCACGTGTTACCTCATCACTCTCTCTACAGCCCTTCAACACTCTCCAGCACCATTCTCCTGCCTCCTACAGCGTCTATACACCCTTCTCAGATACAAGAAGTAGAGGTGAGGTCGTTTAGTGTGTTGGCTTTGCGTGGCTCCACACGTGACCACGAGGCAGCTCTGGGGTTGGTTGATACCCTAGTCAGTGTGTAAACACACCTGTCTCCTCTACAACCTTCTCAACTATGCAACTACGTCCATCTCACCGTCAGCGTGTGTTGTGTTCTTCCCAGTTTCCTCCAAGAAGTTCTACCTGGCTTAACCACATGGGGACCCAGTTGGCTTAGCCCCTAAGCCAGCCTAGTTCAGCCCCCATGCCGTCTACAGCAGCTCGTGACTCATCATTGTGTCTACAACTACTCAGCGTCTATGTATTTTCAGCCAGTGCAGTTTTTTTGTGTTGCCCAGTTAAATTTTTCTTTTCCTTGCTGTTACATTCCCAGTTCATCACCAGTTTTGTTTTTCCCCAGTGAATAGTTGCAGTAAAACCTCCTCATACCAGTTCATAGCTTCACCTAAGATTTTTTTTAGCATGTTTATGTAGTGCAGCAAATGCTTTGTTCTCCATGTGCCGAAGCCGCAGTCAATCAGCATGCCCAGACATGCTTGCCAGTGTAAACAAACCATGCACAGTAGTGGCTCACGCCGAGATAGCCACATTTTCTCACTTGTTCTACCTTCACAGAGTTCTCCAGCCTTTCCTGTTCTTCCCAAGTCCATTCTGATAATTTTTCCTACATCATTGAAGCCCCATAGCAGTGTACAAATGGTACGAGGCATGCAGTGTTACCAGTGCATCACTGAAAGTTTCAGGACCTTCAGCACCTAGTACCTTCATCCATCTCCTGCACTCAAAGTTAAGTAAACAGTGACTTACCTAGCATTTCCTAATATTTTGTGACATTATTTAACTGTCCTGCACCAATACAGTTGTCGCTGAAGCCATACTTCAGTAAAAATTTTTCAGTTTTAGTCATCACTGTATGTCAGTATAGCTACTGAATCCCCTTACATGTGTTGTATAACTTAGCTGAGTATTATAGTACTATCCATGTGTTTTTATAGAAGATCCTTATTAGGCCTAGTGACTGTATGACATCACGGGATGCGCATGAGTGAATGGGACCCGCTACCTTGCTCTCATTCCACGCTTAGACATACAGCAGGCAAGAAGGCAGGCTGGGCCCTTCCCTTACCACAGTCTGACAATATATAGCGTTACCATCCAACAAGTGTGTTTACCTTCAACCATCATATCTCCTTCCGAACCCACGACAAATTGGTGGCAGCAGAGGGCCTGTAATTCTGACGATTACAGCAATTTCTGGAGATAAATTTCTACTGAGTCAGTCGCCATCTTGTGACGCTAGGCCTGCCGAGAAGGGTAACGTTCAACCTACCTCAAGCCACTACTCGACCTAGCGTCTACCAGCCTCTACATTATTCACTGGTCAGTCTCACTGTATTAGTGTTTATCTGCTTATTTGCATCACTCCCGAGGGGTTGACCCGAGTTTGCAAAGTAAGCCAAACCAGCACAACAGTCTGTGGTGGGGGAGTCAGACCAAGTCCAGTCCAGCCTAACCTTACGCCATCCATCCTTGCCTGCCAAGCCAGCTTTCCACCCCTGCTGTGCTCATCGTTAGAAGTTATCAAGCCATTCTGTGTGAAGGGTTAAGCCAAGCCAGCCAGCGACTAACCCAGGTGACTAACCCAGTACTCAAGCAAGCCACGTGGGTACAGTGTTCCTCATCGCTTTGTGCTTCAAGTTCTAGCCATTCTGAGTGTTTTATCATCCCTGTGGTGTTGTGGTGTTTCGTGGGTTTGTTTTTAAGCCAGCCCAGCTTAGAATATTTTTCGTGCCTAGTGCGGGTGTCCCCAGTGAGGCTTACACCGTTCATCCCATAGGCCCAGTCACCATGCATTGTCTCACCACCGCCCTGCCTCACCCACCCACTCACTACCACTGTTTTGTACCCTTATTATGGGTTCTAGCACCATATTTCAAGGACCACATAGGGGATCAAGAGCCAGAGTGTGTTTTCTTGTCAGTGGTGCCATCGTTAAAAGCCTCCTGTGTGAGTCCATTATCGATTTAAGATTTATTTTGAATTTTGTGCAATTTTTGCTACCAGTGTTTACAGTTCAACTCCTTTTTTATAAATTTTATTGCTAGTCTCCTGGTGCAATTATTAAATACTCTTAGCATCATTTTGTGTATTCCCCTGTAGTTCATTCACTCGCATACATCTCTTATTTTGTGTTTCAGAGTGTACCACTATTTTTTTTTGTTATTGTTTCACTCAAATTATTTCCATCACTAAGCAGTTTACCTAGTACCATGGTGCTGTATTCTCTCTGACTCCGTGTTGAATTGTAGCCAGTGCATACCATTTCTTGCTCTGACCTGTTTACCCTCTTCATAACCTGCTTTGCATTTGAACAATTGACGTCATGACTAAGACACGCAGTGACCGTACCGCTAGTCCAGTTCCTGCTGACGCTGGCAATGGTGCCTTAGCTGGCGTGACCACGCGGCGGGAGGACAATGCTTCCCTGACAGTTGGTCAAGTTGTGGCTCACTTCTCGACCACTAGTGGGTCGGCTAGCCGTCCATATCCGACCCTTCTTTTTGACGGTTGTTCGAATAGGTTAGAGCCATGGCTGCAGTCAGTCGAGAGGACTGTTAAGGCCCAATTTGATAGTCCAATGGACGCACAGTACATTCGTGCTGCTGTTGCAGCAGTGGATCTCACCCAGGATGATATAGGCGCCTTTGTGCAGCTCAATCGCATTTGTGAGATTCAGCCTTGGGTTGAGCTTAAGGAGGAATTTAGGCGCTATTTTTGGTCTAGTCGCCAACGCCATTACCTTGAGATTCTGACCAGTGTCTTTGCTGAATGTCAGTACAGGCACGAAAGCCCCCCTGGCTTGCATTTGCTGGTTTGAGCAAGCCGCCAAAGATTTTACTGATGCCATACGTTCCACTAAGTGGGTGACTGGTGATGACAGTATTAAAGTTAAAGACATCATCCCCATGCTAGCTGTAGGCATCATGCGGAGGGACACCCCCCTAATCTCCAGGGTGCCATTGATGCACTAGGACTCGGCCCTGAGCACGAAGTCTTGGGTGCATACGATGCCATTGATGCAATCAAGCCACCTGCCGAGAAAGGTTTGTCGCTTTGCCGATGATCCTATGCCTGTCCTTCTGGCACCATCCACAGTGATCCTGCCAGTGCAGCCGGAAGTCACTTTTGCCGCTGCTGTCAGACAGCTAACACTCGCCTGAGTAAAAATAATGCCTACAGTAACAACAGTCGGTCCCATACAAAGAAGCCGTCACCGACTTCCTGGACCAAGGCAAAACGTCGCCAGCACACACCACTTCCAGCATCACCTGCTAAGCATGTAGTTGTCAGCATAGTTGCTGATCCCCTTATATGTGTTGTATAGCATATCATAGTACCATCCATGTGCTTTATATAGAAGATCCCTAGGCCGAGTGACTGTATGATGTCACGGGATACAGCATGAGTCAGTGAGACAAGCTGCCTCCCTCTCAGTCAATGCATAGGCATAGAAGAAGGCAGAACACGGCAGGCTGGGCTCCATCTCCCATTACCACCGTCTGACAATATAGCATTACCATCCAACAAGTGAGTTTACCTTATCCATCAATCTCCTACCGAACCCCACACAACAATTTGGTGGCAACGGGGGGCCTGTAATTCTGACGATTACAGAGATTTCTGGAGATAAATTTCTACTGAGCCGGCTGCCATCTCATGACTAGGCCTCCCAAGCAGGGTAACGCTCGACCTACCTCAAGCCAGCCAGCTACCCCTGCAAGCATCTACCAGCCTCTACATTATTCACGGTCAG